>JAPSGF010000012.1:6107804-6145018 GCA_035772895.1 Perdix hodgsoniae | reverse complement strand
CCCATCCCATCCCATCCCATCCCATCCCATCCCATCCCATCCCATCCTTCTATTCAGTTCACTATGTCTCGACTTTAACCATACACTCAATTAATTTGATTTCATAATATTTCAGAACAAGCATGTATCTCTGGGCTCTCCTTGGAATGTTGTTTTTTGTTTTTTTTAGTTTTCTCTCTAGCAAAATGGAGACTGAATTGGCAGGAAAGAAAACAAACAAACAAACAGAAAATAATAATAAAAAAAGGAGAGAAAGTCATTGGTGAGGATTTTTTTCAAAGAATATTCACTAACTAGAAGGTGTCTTTTCTGACACTGTTTGCTAATGATAGATTTTTTAAAATATGTTTTTAGATTATAAAAAGTCTGAAGGAGCTTTCTTTTTTCATTGTCCATCCTCTCTCCAACATGCCCATATTTCAATTCCTTGTGTCAGGAGAAAGAGAAGATGAAGCAGAAGTTTGCCTTAAATTACATTGCAAGGGTGTATTAACCAGTGTTATTCACCAGAGCAACTGTTCAGCTTTCCCCCACCATGCAGGAGTCACACAATAAAGCAAGATTTTACAGATGACAAACATGTGGCTGTCCCCAGAGCTTCATGGGAAGTGGCTTTTGTTTTTTCCCCTTTCTTTACTTCACTTTCCTTCCAGCCTGCTGAGATGCACTGGAACATGCTTTCCTGCTCTGTGGTTTTGGGTGGATTTTTTTTTTGCAGTCACACTCTGCGTTAGCCCCAGTCATTTCTATTCATAACTTTATCAAGAAAGTAAACAACTGCAGCAATAAAGATAGCTTCACTTGCATTGCCTTACCTGACACACAAGCTGAGAGCAGTGGATGTCACCTTCTCACCCAAAAGTCTAAATGGATGGAGTGCAGTGCAACGCTCATCCCTTTTGTGGCTGTTAGGGCACACTGCTGCTTTCCTTTCCTTCTGGTTTCTGCTGCTTTCTGGTACAACAAACAGAACAAAACAGCACATCCAGGAAAGTCCAGGATTGGATGTTGCAGAATAAATGTGAGATTCCCAATGATGTAACCAGCATTTTTCTGAAAACCAACCATGTGGGTTCTTAGCAGCCACTACATTTATTTTGGGAGATCATTGAAAAGAGGAAGTGGTTGAGAATGGAATACAGGGACCTGGCCACTTCTACTTTCCTCACATACTTTTGTCTCCTATTGCAACAGTATCTGTAGCTGGTGCATCTTCACCATCCATGTCTGGTGTAGGAATAAGTTTCAGCTTTGGGAGTTTATAAATACTATTAGAGTTCATATCTCACACAGACATCACATTTACAAGAATTATTAGCTCTGCTGCAAAACTTGCTTTAGAATTCAGTCTCCTTCCCAACCTATGTTGCAGTCAGCTTTAAAATTCTGGTTACTGTGTTCTGAACTTCAACTACTATTTTACCATTTTACCAGTGCCATATAAGAATTAAGTGAATAAATAAATAAATCAGCAGGACTGTGACATCTTTAATAACAGCAAATTTAAGGAAAGGAAATACTTACAGTCAGCAAGAGCCCATCCTGAGAAGCTGGTAGGCTCTCCCTGGTCAGAGTGACCCATGAACATTACAGTGCATTCCCAGATCACCTTAAGTAATGCCAAACAAACCAGCACAGTTAGCAATAAATAAAACACTTGTGCAATCTAAAAAGTATGAGTAGAATGACAACTGGCAAAGAATTAATTTTCTTTCTGCCTTAAACCCACCGCCCTGTTGAGATGAATGTTACTGGACTTTTAACATAATGGAAAGTAAGGTAAAAAATCAGACTCTCCACGGCACCTGCTTCAATGGTTCAGCTAAGGTAAAATGTTAGTCCTCATTTTTTAGGGTTTTGCAGGGACTCGCAGATGCTCAGCTACTGTCTCATACAAGCAGAGTCAATACCAACAGTGGTATTACTTCTACTTTGTGAAAGGAAAAAGCCAGGCCTGCTACCATTCCCTGCATAGCCATGGTAGAAACAGTCCCACTTAAACACCGCTGCCCCCAGCACAACTACTCTTGGATATCTCTTAGTTGACTAGCACTTAATCCATTCGAGGTGGGCTTTACCAGTACTACAGAGTTAATTTTTTTTTATCAGACTGTCACACAGTAGTAAGTCAAACACTGTACAAAAGCGTAAGTGCATTGCATTTATATACACAATAAACCCCATCATTTTATCACCACAGTTTCACAGTCTGGACTTCCAAAGCTGCTGAATACTCTTCTATTTTTTAACATTCCATACCTAAGTTTTCAACCTTGAGCAGTAACTGAAAAAAATGGAAATTAAATAATTTACCAGTTTCAGATTCTAACCAGTAAATTGCTGTGAATTTGTAACCGCACTATCATTTTCATTGTACTACATTGGCCATTTAGGTGAATGATAACCCAGGAGACAACACCATGCAGGGCTAGCAAACAAATAAATCATTTAGATTGCGCACTGCTTTCAACTGAAAAAGGGGCAGTAAATCTGTCCTGCCATTGCCTTCTTTTTTGTTGAATCTTCAGGATGGTGCAGTCTTCTCACTGAAACAAATAAAAAAAAAATTGTACAGATTTAATTTATTGTCTGGGTTTTGAGCATAATGGCTAAGGCTGACCAATACAAGTCAATGTGCTAGAAGAATAGGTTTGGTCATTTAAGATCATGCCAGATAAAACATACGTCTAGCTGTAAGCGTACAAAGAGAAGATTCTGGTTACAGCATGGCACCATCTAATGGCTTTGGCTTTAACTGCAAGATTCCTAAAAAGGCTCCAAGTTATGAAGGTGCAAACTGCCCTAATATCAGTATTCTGCTCCCCTACTGCTCCATGCATCATAGGCAGATAGGGAAAAAAAAAAAATAAATAATAATAATAAAAAAATCAATCTAAAATATTAATCTGGACTGACATCTTAGATAACAGAAGGAACTACAACTTCTTTTCAAACCTGGGTTGAATATTTTAGTTCCAAGATAAATATTTAAACACAAACAAAATTTATGTATAAAAACAATTCAGTGTTTGTATATAAATACAGACACATAAATATCAGAAGTCCACATTTGCAGAGATTATCACATTTTTCTTTCCAATTAAAAATATCTGGCACATCATAATATTACATTTCTTTGAAAAGTTTGACCAGAAGGACAAGACTTTGTGCAATTCATTGTCAGCTTCTGTTCTGATTTCGTTTATTTGGAGTAAGATAGAGGCAGGTAGGAGATAACCAAGGCTCTTGGTTTGCATGACTAATTTGCTTGCATGTTTTCATTGCAAGTGTGGAAAAACGAACATGTAAATTCCTTGTAAGAATTTATTAATCTTTTAAATACATTCAGAAATAAAGAGAGAAATAAGAGATATGACTATGCACTGAATAAATAAGACAGGCATAAATCTTCATCTGAATATGAAGTGTAGTTTAAGAACTTGACCCTTCTTGGAGGTGTTCAAGAAACATTTAGATGCTGTACTGATTGATTGTACATGATTGAGTGGGAAATACTGGTGATAGGTGGGCATTTGGACTGGATGATCTTGGTTTTCCAATCTTGGTGATTCTCTGATTCTTTTCTATAATTCTGACTGCCATTCAGATATTAACAGAAAATCCAGCCGTATGTAAGACACTTAAAAGTGAAAGGTTCCATTAACGTCACCATTCCATCAATTCAAGGCATTTAAAACCCAGTTTCAAACTAAGAGTGTGCTTCTTTCCCAGGAACAGGCAGCCCAGGGCAGGGCTGGCCATCCTCCTACCCACTGCAGCCATTCTTTGGCTCTGAGATTCCCTGTATCTTTTATTGCTGCTTTTGAAGTGAAACTCAAAAACCTCAGCACAGCATTGCACTGAGTTCGTCTGTAAGTCTCCTGCTTATTCTCCAAATTTCCTGAGAATCAGCAAAGCTCCCTCTCTGGTAAATATTTAGTCATCTGAGGCTAGCCAGGGAGCGCACAACTGGAAAGACTTGCTGCTGAACCTGGTGTGAACTCCATGGCATCAAAGACAAGCTAAACATAATGAAAATGTTCCAAGTGACTGTGGTGGAATTTGGTCACAGTTGGTATAATCCATATTATACAGATCGTTTCATCTGCGAAAATAGCCCTGTGAAAAGAACAGAAAAAAATTTAAAGGCAGATCCATAAAGTAATCCAGTAGTTCCCACATACTGAAAATATACTTAAAAGTGCCAGGAAACAAGAAAATAATTTTTGAAGAAAGTGAATAAAAGTACCAAATGAGGCGATGTATTAGAAATAAATCTGATTAATCCTTTTCTTTCTCCTTTGGAGAAAGACAATCACAAGATCCGCTCCCTGCCTTTTCCTCCACACAAACTTTCACATGTTCCACTCATGCACAGATAATCAGTTATTTTTATGATTACTGCTGGATTATATCCTATTCATATCAGTAATGCAAAAGCATTTCCTGACTCAGCTGTAATTTTGCTGTCCCCTCTTATGAGCATAGCATGAATCTGTTAGGAAGTGCAGATGGTTCTGAATCACGTTTTAAGAAACAAGATGTTCATGACTATGCGTGCTTTGGCAAAGCCTCAACACAACATGACGATGCATTTCTATTAGATCGCTGTTGAAGACAGCATTGTAAAAGTGGATCCCAAGGCCTGTGCTTTGGGGCTGCAATAATGCATTTGTCCAAGCAGCAGAAGTCCTGTGTATGGACAGGGAGCCTCTATTCACTGCTGAGAACATGACTACTGTGTCAGACACTGAGTAGTTATGGTTACAGTCACTTGGACAGTATAGTATGTAAATACCACAGACTTCATAGAAAAGATCTAAGCTTCAAATGTTGTTACTTGTAAGTTTATTGTACCAGAAGTGCCAGTAGGAGGAGAAAAAAAGAATAAGTCACACAATCATATATTATAACTTTGCATTTATACATATGCTTTATTTAGAGGTCCGTTCTGGCAGTCAGAATGCAAAAGCCCTCTCACACAATGCAAATCTAAATGCAGGCATAGCTCCTGTTTACAAGGATAGTTACAAAAGCAAGAAACAGAAAGAACAGCCTGAGGCACTGACAGGTTATTTCCAGCTGGAAAGCCCATGCACATCAGCTAGATTACTTTACCAGGTAAGCAGAGTGGTGCATTTACCTTGACTGTACCAGGACATAACCAAAGGCTGCAGTGGGATTTGAGCTGTGGAAACAACTGAGCGCTGAAGCAACATAAATTGATGGTTCAGACTGAAGGACATCACAAAGAGTAAAGGGCAGCAATTTAAACATCACTTAACGGAAGGGCATAAGAGGAAGAGTGGAGCAAAGTAAGATTGTCAGAGAAGTGAATGATACCACTTTTGTATAGAAATACGGTCCAGTTAAAGTACTGAAAATGACTACAGTCTACTGAGGAAGTTCCCGACTGAGTAGTTTATGCTTATGGCCTAATACATCCCAAAATATACATCTGGCCATATCTTTTAAAATACATCAATTTTTTCCCATCATTGCCATTGATCACTTTATCATGTGTTTTCTGTTGAAAAAAAAAGGGGGGTTAAATAGCAACTCGTTACATATTTTCAAGCTGCAACCTCCACACACAAATATTCTGGCTAGTTTGACAGGGATTCCAAAACCTGGGTGATTCTGCATTGTTCAAACCACATCATAGTCGTATATAAGGGGAGATGGAGACAGAGAGAAAGCTCTGTCTTCCTGCACTCTTGCTTCACTACATTCTGTGCCCTACAGCTTTGTTTGGCAAAGGTAAATTGCAGTGAGAAAATTCTTATTCCTCTTCACACTGACCTCCCATAGCTCAGGTTATTATTCTTTTTCCTCTGTGAAAGCAGCATTGCTGTATTCTGCTTTTTGTACTTCCTTCTGCACAGGGCAGTGCAGAGGTGCAGGTAGAGCACAGCTTCCTGCTGGTATGTGATGGGTAGTTCAGTGTGCTTCTACAGCACGAGTTGCTATAGGTCACTGCCTAGGTAGACAATAAAACACTGCTTGAAAAAGCACATAGGGCTTGCCATCCAAAAGCTGGCTTTCAATCCTTCCAAGATTATGAACACTGAAATCCACAAGAAAAAGATGACTGAGCTCCCTTTTCCTCTGTCCCTCCTTCCAATGGTAAGCACATGGTCCTCAGTTCTTCTCAAGTCTGCAAGAGACTTTCCTTCTCCTCTTATCTACCTGGTGTCAGTACGGCTCATCTTTACTCGCCTTTCTCTTCCCAAATCAGAGTCATAACGTGGTCAAAAATGGAGCTATTAAAGAACTTTGTTAGTTAAAGAAAATGAAGCCAAGCAGTTGAAGGTGCAGCTGCATTCTAGTGATACCCTGAAACTACAAAAAGGTGTTATGACAGAGATATGGAATAAAAGCAATAGATCCTTAGTTTGCATTCCTCAAAATCTGAATCTCTTCCTCTGTACCACATTCCTCAAATAGTCGATCCCTGACAGCTTTTATTTGCGTGACCCTGAGAAAGAGGGGGATGGAATGCAGATTCCAAAAATAGGGCAGAAGACAGAAGAGGCATAAAAGCAGAAGTGGGAGACAGGCAGTAATCGCGAAAGAAATTCAGCTCAATTCATTTTGTTCATTTTGTCCTCATTGTCCTCAGTTCATTTTGGAGGAAGATAACAGTAAATCATCTGCCAGTCTCTAGCAAAAATACTCGAGTAGTAATTCTCAAATGGAAGGAAAACAATTCTACCAAAGTCATGCAAGGGAGAAAAGACTGATAAATAAACTTACTCTCAGAACCATGAGGACTAATGTATGCAGCAATGAGAGTAACTGCACTACTGGATAAGTGTATCTTTTTGTATGAGAGGAAATAACAGTGTTTGGCAATGGCTAAATATCGGGCTAGCATTAAAATAAGGGGAAAAGATTCACCATTTTGTACACATGGAAGAAAACACCTCAGATCTAGATTCAGTGGCATTATAGATTGCTTAGTGTTGAGTGGAAATATATGTAAGAATGCTCCCTTATGCTGACTTTGAAATTTGCCTCTAATGAAATTCTTCCTTTCCCTTGAATCCATCCATGAAACCTGATAGCAAGGAGCAGGCCTTTCAGCAAATAGCACGTTTCCCCTTCTGCATAAATTAGGCTCATCTACCTGGACAATCTGCAGCCAAAGGCTGACTAACCCAGTTTTGCAAATATTATCCACTCTGCACTTTAAATCATCATCTCTGCCCGTTCTTCAGAAACATGTCACATCCTATTGAAGCGTTAAGGAGAGAGACAGAAATCTGCAAATCGCTGTTCACGTTGAGAGGAAATCACAGTTTAGTGAGAAATGTGGAACACACACTTCTGAGAACCTATGTGCTGCTCCCAGCTCCCAGTTTCCGAAATGGCTTTATGAAACCTGACTCAGTTTGCCCAGTGCCTCCATCTGCCAGCAATGACCCAGCAGTACGATCCTCACATTGACACCTACACAGCTCACACTGCACCAGCACATCTCCTGAGTGCACAGCCCTCCCGGACTTGTCAGACACTTGTCCCACTACTTTTCTGCTAAAGTTGTGTTGCTTGCTATTTTTAAGTATTCTATGACATTCCGTGACACTATAAATTAATCATTTCACCACTTACACAAGAAAAAAATCTTATTCTTTTTTTCCTTGATATGAGAAGATGTCGTTTGTATGCATGTACATGCAAGTACCCCTCCTAGAACTGAACACACATCATACCTAACCAGCCAGGGCAACAGCAGCTTAGCAGCAGCTGCTATCTGCCACTTCTCCTCTCTGCACTTTGCACAGAGGTCTTACCTCAGCCAACTCTGTGCACCTTCTCCACATGGGCTACTTTGACAGACCTCCGTATTTCCTCAGCACTTACTCCACACAAAGCTCTCCAGGTCACTTTCTTCCTCTGGCTCTTCTGATACTGATGAAACAGACCTAATTCCTCGGATAGGCTGATTAAAGTGACTTTAACATGTATTGATGCCACAATGAAGACAGGAAAGCTTGAAAGAATTGCAGAAATGGTCACAACTCAACAACCTCTGAATGAAACAGCAAACGAGGCACTGAGTATATTCAGTGCTTAAAAACGTTACGTTTCTAAGACTCATATCTTGTGGCATAATTTTCAGACAGTCAGTACAATGCTTGAGGAAATTATTACACTGAATTAAAGTTTTAGATTCATCTTACACTACTTAGGAAGAGTATACAAAGTTATGTCTTAATGAAAATCTTTGGAGAAAAGCTGACATACGTATTTAATAAATAAACCATTTGTGACTGTTAACTGAAAGGGGAAAAAAAGCATTTTATAAGAGAAAAAGAAAGAAGTGTACAAATACTGAGAAAACTGTTTCCAGACTTGCTCAGTAGTGTCTCATGGCATATGAGACATTCTGAATAAAATCGAGTGTACTAAGAAAGATCTTCTATGGAACATAGATACAAAGCTAGTCTGTGCATGTTACAGTGGTGTCTGCTTCAGATTACTCTGTGCTTCCTCACCTCTAATTTCCCCACTGTCTCTACACCAGCATTATCAGGAAAGATAAAGGAGGCTGACACTGAAGGGGAAAGGGACATAAAGAAGGCCATACCATCAACTCAGAATGAAGAGTCACTCGTGGCACTTTAAATAGATCTTAAAATTCACGAAAACTTAAGTTTCACTTTTTCACAGTCTTTGAACGATAGGTCAGCTCCAGCACTAAGAGGGTTCTGCTCTCCTTGTGCTGTGACAGTTGTGCGGACGCCCAACAGACTGCGTGTGGATGGCTGTAGGTGTGTAATACTGGGAAAAGGGGGGAGATTATTAATTATTTTCCATAACCTTTTTGTCATTTGCTCCCAATGGGACGATTTTGCCACAACACAATGCAGGGTTTGTACTCCCCATTATGAGAGCCTGGAAGGCTAATGTGCCTTTGGGTACCTAATCAGCCTCTCCCAGAGGCAAGCGGCAGACTTCAAAGGAGGAACAAAAAGGAAGAGCTCTGCTTAATTAGTGCTTGGCTCCGAAGGGGAGCAGGCCTGTGGAAGACACAAGGATAACTGCTCCCTGTCAGACTCCCTTGGAGAAGCAGACCTGCCAAAAGACGTTTGCTTTCCTGGCTGCCAACATTCAACTTCAGCTTGCCCAAGTACTGTCTGTGTGGAAATTTTTCTGTGTTCACAGAAAGGGACAAAGATCTGCTGTCAACACATCCCAGAAGCAAAATGAAATGGAACCATTCTGCACACGTAGGTTAAATCTTACATACAGCATAGGACAGAGGTTAAATATCTTGAATTTATATGTTGGATATATGTTGAATAGCAGGCTCTGCCCTCCAACATCCCCAGATGCCACAAGGCCACAGCAATTCATTCAGCCTAAATGCTTTATGTGTATATGCACACATACATTTAAATAAAACTGCATCCTCTTTCTGTACAACAAGTTTTAATTGTTCTCTCCATTTCATTTTTCTCTCCCCAGCTGCATCTCTGATCAAGAGCAGTATAACTACATGCTCCAGTATCAACAGAATAGAGATCTCCAAGACCAACACTTTCTCTTAGAAACCTTTTATTTTCCTGCTTGTGTCTTGTCGTGGTGGAAACAAAGTAGATTGATTTGTTGTAGCGCCCAGGAGAATACAAGGCATGAACAGCTGAGAGGGGACAGAAGCTTTGGAGACACTGCAATAACAGAAACAAGAGCTTAAGAAGTGCATCTTTACAGACGGCTTCACATCCTGTGTTATGAAACCTACTCACGTCGAGAGGACACCACTTTGTTTTCAAAGACCAAATGAAGCGCACAGTCAGATTTATTATATGCTTCAAAAAGAAAAGATACACTCTCTGAATAAAGAATCCATGCTCAAATGCACAGCAAAATGGATGTACGATTTCCCTGTTTCACATTCTTCATCCTGAGCATGAAGTATACACACAAGCCTTTCTGTGCAGGTTAATTCATAGACAGAAAAATAAAACTCGTGTTAATAACAGAAAATTAGGAAAACTCAAGCCCTTTGAGGCTTTAAAAGCAAACAGTTAAAATTTGCTGTTCACCACAGGGTAACTAAGAAGAAAAAAATTAAGGATGAAGAAACTGAGACAATGTCTGTTTCTTAATCTTAAGACTAAGCAAGTAGGGCATGATCAAAGTATTATAAATTAAAAAAGAACAAAATAGACAAATGAGTCAAAATGAGTCTGAAGTAATATTTGCTATGAGCTTCTGGCAGCCAAGGGCCTTCTGTAGAAACAGCCAGCTTCTGGGTTTTAAAACCCAATGAATCAATCTAATTTATAACCATCTGGTCTTTGTGTTAAAACAGAAAGGAAGGAAAAAAAGTATCACGGCATGAAGAGGGCTAGAGGAAAGACAGAGCTAGGGGAGCACTGTTCAAACCGAACACATTATCCAGCTTTCATTTAGTACAGGTGTACATCATTTAGTACAGAAGTTCAGCATGAAGACTGTCATTAAAACATAGCCTAAAAGTAAATGGAAAAGGCAATCTCTTATTTGGTATGAGCTTCAGTTGTTCTGAAAGGATATCCTTATCGTTAAAATATTCACTAGTGTCTATTATGAAATAGCTTTTAGCTTTATTCATTGCTTATACTGACTAAGTAGCAGAAAAAAAATAGAGTGAGAATGTAGGAAATTAAGGTGGCCATTTATCATACTTTCCTGGAAGTCTTCTGAAGAGCTACACAAAACATAAAGCTAAAACCTCTGAATTTAAGAATGAGTGTTGCTAATTAAACAGAATAGTTCTATGACATGAGATTTCATTAAAAAATAGTGCTCTGCTCTCCTTGTTCTGTGTTGGAGGAAATCCACTTTATTCAACAGATGGAAATCTTTCTGAACTTGACGCAGGGCAAACAAGTCAAAGATCTCTGGTTTACTGAGAGAGTCCTTCAGAGTCACCTGGAAAGTTCTGTAAAACCTGAAACACTAAATGTGTTCCAACACCCAGCAGAGTCGCAGCTCCAGTCATTAGAATCCATCTAAAGCTTCAACACACTTCCAGTTGTTGCAGCACAGGTTCCAAAACTTCTGTTGAACGATCTGCTGCCAGCACAGGCTATTTGCTGAAGGCCATGTGCACAGTGCACATGAACATTTCCATTGGAAGAAGATGAGCACAGGGCTGCTCCTGGTAGCACCTCTGGAAGTACAGGCCTAGGTGCATCCTGTTCCCTGCTCTGTAGGATTTCTTAGCGTCAGAGCAAAGGAAATCATAAACAATTTGAAAATTCAGCCCTTCTAATCAACTGCAAGCTTTGTTAACAGCAAAACTTCTAATTGCCTTCCTAGGGAAGTCTTGGTGGCATTCCACCCCCCTGTGTTCTTTGAAAAAGACAAACATACGCACAGTATCAATCAATATAAAAAGCAGAAAGATCAAAAATAGACACAAGACACCAGTATCAGCAAACACCAGTGAGAAAATCTGAAACATTTATCTGGTTAAAAAATTCAGAATGTGAATTGGATGGGGCTCTGAGCACCTGATGGAGCTGTAGGAGTATGTGTTCACTGCAGGGGAGTTGGACCAGCTGGTCTTTAAGAGTCCCTTCCAACTCAAACAATTCTATGATTCTAAGGACTTTCTCTTAATGGCCTTATAGATGCCTACTCTATATGGATGTTATAAAATTCTTTAAGTATTTCTTATCATTCAAATATATATTTAAATGCATTTAGAACACCTATTCAGACACCAGACATAGTATATCTGTATTCTCCCTAAATATAATGAATAACTATTACAATACAACAGTAAGATAAAATTCTCTATTGCAAATAATCCTTCTGCAGTTTATTTGATGTCATGGCCCACTTCCAATAAACAAAGGTTAAAAAAATGCTAAAAAAAACCACAAAACAGAACAGAAATACTGCTGTTTCACAGCCTTCAATCCCAAATCCTGCCTTTGCAAATCTGGGATGGCAATCATAGCAGTGTGCTCTTATAAAGAACAAACCCAGTCTCCAATTACAGAGGTGGGTCATCTCACAGCTCAAGTGACCCATCTTGCACAAATCACTGCTGTCCCAGGTAAGCAAAACCTTTCAGATATCAAGCTCAAAAATACTTGCAGTATTTAATCCAAGACACAACTATCTTACATTGCAAGTCTAAGAGAACACACGGGAAAAAGGACATCACTGGCCCACAATTGCTGCATGAGTATGACCTCACATAGCTAATTGCAATGAGTAGCAAGCTGGCAGCCTCAACCTTTTTTCCAGGGGAAATCATTATTCAGGTGCTACTCTACATATTGAGTATTTCTTCAGGCTTTGTCAAATCTTCAGCCAATTAGCTCTGCAAATCTCATTATAATTCAGAGAACTGTTCATCTCTGTTGGTAAGAATGGTTAACATGAAGACATAAACCTGAATATCAATGTTTTATAGAGGATATCACAACACTTCTGCCTTGATTCCTCCTGTTACCAACCTATGCATCCAGAAAGGGAGGATTGGTAGAGGTGGGTTTATGTTACTCATACTACAGGTGCTGTGGACCAGTTCATAACTGCTTAGAAGAGCTGTGCCATTTCTCAGAAGCCTCGTTACCAGCGAGGAAGGGAAAAGCCCGAGGGGTTGTGCAGGCACCATCACAGCTCCTGTCCACAGCTGAACACACCTTCCAAATGTATTTCATCCCATCTTAAATCTTATTGCCAGTTCTCCAACAGAATCCTCAGATACTAGCAACCATTCTCCATCTGCCTTACAGTATTCAATGGCCTTTCATGCCTTTACTTCCCTACTACATTCCCTACATTTACTGGAAAGTCAAGACAACGAGCTGAAATACAACTTTACAAGTGATAAAAATGAGGAAGGTTATTAGGAAACTCATTCTGAGTTACTGTCATTAAAATAGAGCTGGGTAAAAGTAAATAAAATAAAAATGGGTTGTAAAGGGACATCATATATAACACAATACCTTAAACAGGGACATCATATATCACACAATACCTTAAATAATGGTCCAAACAGCAAAAGACAACAACTGCCATCAGTTTGCTACTGTAAAAAGTCTGGTTCTGTCATCTTGGTGAAGTTAACATAAGGCACACAAGGTCAGTATGTCAGGATATATTCCTATAATACCTCCTCATTATATCCCCAAAGTTATTTCTGCTCTCCATTCAAAGTAATCCATGTTTTCCACAAAGAATCATAATTCTTAATTGTAAAATGATGACTTAGTCAATGAACCTGTATTTCATGTTAAAAATATTTTCTTTAATAAAGCATGTGTCTCCCTTGTTATTTCAAGGAAACCAAGTGTCTAAGAGTATGAACATTAACAGTCAGCAAAACACCGAGAGCTTTCTGATGATGAATTACACCTGTGAAGTGGGCTACTCCAATATTGTTATTTCTGGAATTTCAAGTATGAACTCTGCAAACAGCCAGACAAATTTCTATTCATTGGCAATAAATGTCCGCTACTTTGGTTCCAAGTACAACAGGATATTACTGTTTACATATAGTCTTTCCCTCCTAATTAGGGGAAAATCTGGCAAGTTATGTCCCCACTAATGGGAATTTTAGAAATGGATGGAGGCAGTGTTAGTGTGCAGTTCTCTAATTTTTTTTCACTTTGAAGGAAAATGTCATCCTTGGAAAATATACTTCAGCGCAGAATAGATTTATTAGCCTTTTTCATTTGATCTTAATTTGATGACAAAACATTAAATGGATGTTGTGTTATACTGAATGCAGTTTTGACAACGGGTTCATTCACCCATTGTATTTGCTAAGAAAACGTCCTTGTATCCCTGTGTTAAAATGGTTCAAAATTTCAAAAAATCATCTCAAAAGGTGATTAATTTATATGTTAAAGAAATCTTTTCATACTCATTTGAAGTTTTTTTCCTTAAAAATAATCAAAACACATTTGTGCACTGCAACACTATTGGGCACCTCTGCAAAATCACAGTGCATAAATTACAAAGCAAGCCTTTTCACAGTAAGCACAGAGCTGAGCACAAATCATAGTATCCTCTTAATCCCCAAAGCAGAGCAGAGCTAAATGCGTCTTTAAAATGCTCAAGAACTGTTACCTTTTTATGTTGCTTTGTTTTAACTATACTGCAGCAAGCTTGAATTTCTATCACTGCATTGCTCCAGGCGGTGCTTCTCTGAGTGTGCATGCTTTCATCCTTTCAAGTTGGATGAGAGGAGTTCTTCATGGCATGTGTGGTTTGGTTCTAACTGTAGTTACACTGCATCGTTCCCTGCTGCAATTTTTTTCACTTGAGGTCCAAAAGCAACTTTCTTGTTATAGCAGGTAATACTGTGATGCTTTATGTTTACTGAGTCTCATTACTTATTTGTCATGACCATATTAATGTTAATTTCTGAAACTTTTAGGCATGGAGCATTCAGCCCCATAAAGAGTGTCTGAACACTAGTGCTACAGAATGGTAGGCTCTACTGTATTACAAAAGGATACAGTAATCAAAGTGACTTTGGCTATAAATCTTGATAAAAATAATCTGTCATTGCCAGTCAGCTTAATATAGTCATTACATTACTTTAGTAAAAAGATTTCTAGAAATATCCAGTTGCTTAGTCATTCTTAAGCTGGCACCCAGTAGTACTCCCTCTATATGCTGTACCACCCCATGACATAGCAAATTCACAACGCTTTTTTGTTATTAATCAATGCATTTTGTATTTTTAACACTGCCTTTTTCTCAGCAACATAGAAAATTATTTGATGACAAAGATTAAAGAGCAAAATACAACCTGGGAATAAATATCCTAATATGATCAGCATATCATAGATCTGCCTGACTCTTCATTCACGAAAATCAAACTCATCACTAATGAGGGATCATTAACGAGTTCAGAACTTGCAATGCCAGCCCCTGAAGTAAGATAAGACTTGGTTCATACTCTACCCAACGCACAAGCCAAAAGTAAAGGCTGTGCCAAGGCACCAGACACTGCCTGAGTGTCTCCTGTGACTCCACCACTCCTGGTCCCTGTGGCAGGTTACACAAATGCAGGAATAGCAGTAATGCTTTCTTGGGCTCTAGTAGAAAGTTTTTCACCCAGACGGTGGTGAGGCACTGGAACAGGTTGCCCAAGGAGGCTGTGGATGCCCCATCCCTGCAGGCATTCCAGGCCAGGCTGGATGTGGCTCTGGGCAGCCTGGGCTGCTGGTTGGTGACCCTGCACATAGCTGGGGGCTGAAACTATGTGATCATTGTGGTCCTTTTCAACCCAGGCCATTCTATGATTCTATGATTCTATGATTCTATGATCTGTTAGACCTGTAGCTCACCTCTTGCGGAAAGTACTAACACCCTTTGTACCCACTGTACATGGTCTATATATGTGGTCATCAGCTCCCAGATGGATGGAACCATTAAGATCAAACCAGTTGTATATAACAATATGAAAAGGAAAGGGAATTTTCTTATCTGCAGATACTCTACTTAAAGGCTGTGCCAGGAGATGTATATCTCAATCAAAAAACATCACCTTTTTTTCCCTCCACACAAAGGTTGAAATCCTTGTATGTGAATTTTATGGTGCTTGGGAAATGGATGAAAAATCACAAACATTGCCAAATGTGTAACTAGAAAAACTGCCTTGAAGCGGGAGGGGGAGTTTAGAAATAAGCAGCTGCTGTGTAATCAAAAGCTTTTACAAAAATTAATTAAGTCTCTTCACCGAGACTGACTGATTCTGGGAGTTATTTTCCTGCAGGCACTATAAGATGTTTAGCTTAACTTTCTAAAGTGCACCTCACATCCACTGAACAGGAATCATCAACAAGAGCACAAGACACCTGAAGCTGCACAGAGTGCATGCTTCTGATAGCATGGCTTAATGAGAAACTGAAGCTCCAACTATTTGTGGCTTCTATTTTCTGATTTCTTTGAATCCAAGTCCTGTTAACCAAAGAATGTTGTCTGGGCTAGAAGTTCAACATCCATAAGTGTCACTGATATGCTGTGCATTTTCACTGATGGCAATGGCAAAATATAGTGGCATTGAATTGAATCTGAACGTAATCTTAATCTAACTGGTCAGCTGCATTTGAATGAAGAGATTGCTGATGACTTAGGAGAAAAGAAGGCAAAAAAATCCCTAGATATAAAACCAAGATTAGGCTACATCTCGTGAGACGTCAGAACATCTGATCAGCAATGCCCCAAAAGGCTCCTGTAAGGCTTCACATGCCACTATTTGCTTCACAGATGTCACTAAGGAGAGAAAATTGAACCTGCACACCAAATCCTGTCTCTCAAAACATCCTTTCTCACTTTTGGCCATCTAAACTCCAATATGGTGTCAGACAACACAATATAAAGAGAAGTTGCTTCTTCAGATATACTGGCATCCCGCTGGGGTGGAAAAAGTCCCAGCACTAGATTTAGACAGATTTAGTACATGCTTACAGCAAGAGTAAGGCTTCACTGGTAGAATGGGATTTTGAAATCTTCTGTTTTGACCCCTGGTTTAATGGAACTACAGAATGTGGAAGACATCTGCATCTGAGCAGTCAGACAGAAAACTTGTACCCACAGTCTACAAAGCACTGTGCAGATTCAACCTTCTTGTTTCTGCTTTGGGATTGAAGTCAAATAGCAAATGTAAGTGACCATAATCCAGAGTAGTGCTTTTTAAAAATAGAAAATGATTCCCAAATAATAGATAATAATTTTGTGTTTATGAATACCTTACTTAATTTTCAGGCATTTTCTGTGGTATATATTAAGTCAGATACCATCAGGCATTCACAACAAGTTTTAAAAACACCTCTATAAAAAAATATATATATAATATAAAATGCACAGTAACTCACCAGGCAAATTCCAACAATATAACTGGAACACCTTCATAACTCTTTTTTTTTTTTTCATGTAAACAGAGACCTACAATTAAAGTGTGAGCTCCCACAGTTTTGATGCATAAAAGTATGCATTACACACACCATCTCAGCAGGCACTCATTATGCAGTCACAGCAGAGAAAAAAGTAAATGCTTCACTGAACAAGGAGGAAAGGGGAGATTTTTCACTAGTTCTCTTGAAAGGTAGCAACAATGTAGAGAAAAGAGAAATTATTGCATACTTCTTTTTTATTCACAATTTGTAATAAAATTATTCATTGATAATAAATGGCTAAAACAGTACTTCAGTACTTAACAGTAATTAAAAATTGTTTCTGGAATCCATAAGGTTCAAGAATTTCTTGCCATTTGAAGAGTAGCTACATGAGCATATGAAACTAACTAGGTAATGTACAACCTGAGTAAATTATTAATTCAAGTTAAACCAGAAATAACAATCTGCCCTTTAAGGTTTGGGGGTAAATGATGAATGTTCAATGACTCCAGACACAGCTGCTAAAAGCTAGAGTTAACTCAGGATATATGGTTTTGTTCTTTAATTTTTCTTCTACAGAAGAGGTAACTTAACCCACTGGCTTCAGCTACCACAAAAAACACAGATTATGTCAACGTGTACACTTAAAAGAAAGCTACTCTTAGATGACATCATCCATTCTTTCTCCAAAGCACACAGCATGCATTTAAGAAGTTTCTCCAGTTGTGTATAAAAATACAGGTTTCATGCACTACATATCCTGCTGCACTCAACTTTAAAGTATCTGTATTTGCTTCATTCACCTAATTGCAAGAGGAATGCACACTCAGTATGTCAACAGCTACCAAGACACCCAAGTTAAACACATCTCTGTGCAGCTACAAGTATCCCAAAAACTGCAGTTTGCATTGTGCCATACCTGAGCATCAGTCTGGGAAAGACAGAAAGAAGTGTGGTTGGCTTCCACCGCACTTTCACTCACTTGATTCTCCCCCTGCATCAAAACCATAAAACTCTGAACCGAATATTTCATTCCTGCTGTGCAGGAAGGGCTAGATCTGAATGAGAAAAAGCTGTTGCTGTCTCATGGAAATCAAGATTGAATTAATTTTGCCACCTTGCACTGCAATGAAGTTCTTCCCCCTTCCAAAAGTACAGATGAAACTAAGCTAAACTCCTAGTGGAATATTCCACAATGTATTGATTAGGACATTGTTTTGTCGAGAAAAAAAAAAAAATCAAAGCACTAATTTGATTAATACATTAAGCATTTGTTCATAAAAAAAGATAAAATAATCCATCCATAGGAATTTTCAGAACTTCCTGCCCTAGCTGTAATACAGACATTAATCTCAGCACCCACATGAGCCACACTGCAGGCTCCTGGAGCTAGCAGCACTCCTCTTCTGAAGCACTTCCTCCAGTAAATAAACAAGTACTGACATGATTTTACTGAAACTTTTAAGAAAGCAACGCTCTCTCTTACAGTGACACATGGTTCAATATTTCAATGTACTGAATTATTTTGAGGTGCATTTTCAAAGAGTTGCACCTCTCTCACCCAAACCAGAAAACCTGTTCTTGACAAAACGGCCTCTTGCAGCCCTCTGTCGGTTCTGGAGTTAAGCAATCTGATTGCACACCAGTTGCACAACTCCCGAGCACCAAGACCAGAACTACCTGGCAGTTCGAGGGCTTGCAACACCTAAAAGACCATTACTAAGAGTTTAAAAAACAGATTTATTCTTCAGCATGGAACTGAGATGGGCAGCACTCAGGGCCCTTACTGTAACTGAAGACTGGTAGATGCCAGCCCTGATTTGGTCATTTTGGACAAACTAACATTGGACATCTCCAAGGAAGCAGTTTAAAAATACAAGACAGTGACTTACTACACATCATAAGAGTGTGATCTGCTGTCCCTACTGGTATAAATGAACATTGTTTATATCTGAGGAAAAAATTCATTTTTAAGAATGGAAACAAACACAGATTATCTGTTTAAATTAATGAAGCATGTAATGTATGCCAAGGACAAATCATATTGACTTTTTCACTGGTTTTAATCTGCAGCAGTTTTCACACATTCTTAAATTAGTCTGGACATTTTGAAGGTTAAAATGCAATGAACTCTGAGAACATTAACATGAAGTTCAATGTGATGAATGTCAATCATACACTGCCAGTACGGTATTTCATTTTTTGCCAGGGGCAAGGCGAAAAGCATAAAGGAAACTTGTTACATTAAAAGATAAGAAGGAATTAGTAAGCACTAAAGCTGACACAGAAGATTACACAATTTTCTGTAGCATTTCCCCAAGTCAATCTTTACAACCAAAGAAGTCAAAGAGAGTGCAGTGACGGTAAGGCTGAGAAACATTTAGTAATAAGAGCAGCTAAGACCTAAACTTTGGGGGAGTGCTCTCAAAGTCTGCTTCTGGAAGAGCAATGCTGCCCAGTGCACCAGGAGTGGCCTCTACGCTCATTACTACACACCGATTACCCCATAAATTCTTCCACTTATATCTTGCCACTACAGGTTCAGAGATGATACTAAGTCAAATAATCCCTGAGAAAAATAGCAGCTGGTATTGCAATACTGAGTCATTGGGTCACATTCTTTTATGAAAGTCCAACTAGTAAGTTTTCTAGACTGCTATATGTTGAGCTTCAGCCCAGCCGCCTGAAAGAGGCCCTACATTCAGCGTACAGCCAGCCTGGGATCATAGATGCCAAAAAATACATGATGTAACCATGGGCAGCGAGTCAAGCATTTAAATAACCCTACTATCCATTTAAGGATAACATTTTTAACAGATGCAGTTGGTTACTAGCTATACAGCAACTCCCATTCCCCTCCAGCCTCCTCTGCCTTGAGGTTGTTGAAATTTTGCCACTCTGTTGGCAATGTTATTTTCATAGCAGTCGTTGAACATGAGGTGTAAGGTGAAAAAAACCCTGTGGTGTCTGTTGTTGATGGGTTTGACTTTCTGCTGAACAGCAAACCATTCTGTTGAATGGTTCCTACTACATGCAGTGCTTTCTGCATCTTCACCTTTCTTAATGCTTCAGTTTAGAAAGAACAACTGGAGGTCATTTAGACCAAACATCCTGCTCCAAATAGGACCAGTGTTGGCTGGTTTGCTCACAGACCGGCCAGGCAAGTTAACTTCAACAGCTGAGAACTTACAGCCTGCCTGGACAAACTCTTCCAGGTCTGGAGTTTCCTGCTGTGAACTGTTTTCCCCAAGTCTAATCAGTACCTTCTCACTGCAACCTGCGACCTTCAGTTCTTGCTTATTCCCATCCTTAGCAATCAGTACCACTTTCCACCTTCTTTGATTCTTCTGTGTGTTAGAGGTCAATGAGGAGTTAACAATTTATAGCTTGTCCTGGTTTTGGCTGTGATAGAGCCTCTCACAGATAAACTCCATCCACTCTCCTGAAAACATACACATGAGCAGTTGTGTCTTGTGCAAGAATACTGCTATAAAACACAGATGAAAAGTCCATTTGTTTAAATTGTTATAAGACAATAATGTTGATTGTTGAAATGTACTTCAGTTTAAAGCTGTAGCATGTTTCCATCAAGCAGTTGCAGCAAATACTGTCAGTCTGGCAAAGTATTACAGCACGAACCTAGTCTTAAGCACTTAAGTAGTCCCATTGATCTTCAAAGGGATTATTCACATACTTAAGTTAAGCACATTATTAAATGTTTAGATGGATCACAGTCTAGGTCACTGTTTCAGTGTAAACTTGGCTCAGGTCTATATAATAACATCAGATTTTTTTTCCTAGACTGTGCAATACTTAGAGTTGAATGATAGAGACTACATAAGTACAGACAAGGCATATTTTTCAAAGAAGGGATTTGTTCTATTAGTTCTTTCACATTAAAGACCTGTAAGATACATAGTTCTGTCAGATTAGAGCTCTTATTTGATTATAACATGTATATTTGCATATCTGCAAAATATGCAAAATACTGTTAACATTGAACGAAACACTACAGAGCTTGCTTATTTACACTGCTTGCAAGAGTAACTCAAGACTCAGGTGACTATCTGTATATATTCAATACAGACTGTAGACAGAGAGCAGAAATACTGAACAGTCTAAAGCAAATATATGCTAACTCTGTAATGATGTTTTAAACTTAAAGCAGCTAAGCGCTGTCAAGTAGACAGAACATAATAAAATCATTAGTGTGTTGCAAGGTGGTTAAAATTACATGATGACTGTGGCTTTGATTAAATGCTGGGGAGGGGCAGGGAGGAAAACCCCATAAAATACAAGATCCCCAAGTCTCACTTAATCATTCTTTGTGCTTAGATTTAGTTCTAGTAGTAATAAAGTCTGTTTTCATTACCAAAAACACGGGATCGCTCTAAATCAAAGATTTCTGTATTCTCACTATGTACATCAATTTTAATCTTGGAAAACAAAATTTAGGAGAAAATGTAAACAGGAATAGCAGTGTTACAAGTGTCTATTCTTTTTATGTGGCTTGCTCAGATAATACCATCGACATCAATTCTATCAACTGAATAAATCCAGGAACTGAAAGATTTCTTCCATGGTCCAGACTGAAATGGTTTAAGCTTTCTGATTAAATATATATATCAATAATTTCAGTTTGCAAACTACAGTAGGGCTCTAAAGTTTTGAATTTATTTGAGTAAAAAGAAAAGATGGAACACAATATAAGAAAAATACAGCAATAATATGTGGAACACATAATTCAAGACAACAGATTCATTCTTAAAGTACTAAACAAGTCTTTGTTTGGGCAAGCATGCAGTTTACCTACAGGAAGGTTCTCTTATTTCATGAAGCAGTTTGCATGCAAGAACTCACCTTGGAAATAAAAAGCAATGTAATCTGAATTAAAAAAATTGCGTGGTTATAAAAATATCACAACTAAAATCATTATTATCAAAAGAAGGAATCCAGAAATCTTATTTTGATTAAACATAACAAAAACTTCTTAATTATTTCACTCAAGTAAGATGAAAATGGTTGGAAGAATGTAAGTGCTTTAAAAACCCATTCTCACCACTTTGAAGAGAAACTGGAAGAGAAGGAAGCGTCAGCATGTTATCCACCAAGTCTGGGTTACTTTGTTCACTATGAGAGCAGAAGTTTCCCCGACTTATTTACAGAAGAGTGCTTTATTGTGTGTATTTTTACAAGCATGTAGCCTAAGTACCATCAAGTATTTTGCATAGATTCACACCAAAATCTGAGCTCTGTTGATGTTTGGCAGGTTTTGCAAGGTAACATCACATCCATTCATCTTCCCTAAGACATTCTGCCAGTCAGTTTCCAACATACATAATTTACTGTCAGTCATTTACAGAGATCAAAGGTAGCTGTGTCACGCCAAAAGCACTGTATTTGCACATTAAGTAAAGCACTGTGGCTGATACAGAAACAGTCTAGTAGAAGCACCTTTTGTGTCAGTTATAAGCACTTCTCTATTTGCACTTCAGTAACTACTTTGGGTTAGCAAATTCTGTTTGTCTTCCTAGTGAAACTTCTAAAATTCCTTCTAATGTTGATTTTAGATGCTAAAATTTACCAAATGGTGATTTGAGAATCATAGAGAAAGTGGTGTTTTGAAATAATTTTGTTGGAGTAAGTTTTACAAGACAACCTACCTTGAGTGGGAAACAGCAAATCTACAAAGCGTGCATTGTTGGTTGTCTGGGTGCTTGGTTTGCTTGGTTGGTTTTTGTTTCAGAAAAATGTAAAATGAAATCTTCATTCATTCTTTGGTGTTGTCCCTCTTCCCACACTCCGTACGTAAAGAAAATGCCAGGAAAATCCTGCAGTTAAACAACTGTGAACAAGTAAATCTGAACAGTGACACGCAAACCACCAGTGTTGCCTTGCTGCCATAGTTGCAACTTCTAGCAAGGCCACAGTGCACCAGGTCTCTCAAACAGCAATCTCAACCAGAGAGTCTGTAAAAACACAGTACCTTATTAGTGTGGAGGATAAGGAGAGCGGTAACAGTCACTTTTTCCTCTTTTCCTTACAGACGCAAACAATGCTGGAAGCACCAGTCAGTCCGACCACATGTTGGTTCCACAACTGCCACCAATAAAAACTTGCAGCTAAATCCCCTGATATTAACTTGCTGATATGAGCAGCTCCAGATATTCAACTGGGGCCATATGTGCAGGATGTGTTAATAACCCCCCTCAAAAAACCACAATATGTTGAACCAGCAAGTTTTGATTGCTATTACAGCTGGACTTTTATGTGCTAATTAGTTTTGCAAATTCAACGTTTGCACATTTTGTCAGACTCCTACACAGGGCAAACAACCAAAGTCACACTAACAGAACAATCACTTTGGGTTTTCTTGGCTTTCTACCACCCAATTCCTCACAGAGAGTTACTTGTTTTCAGAGCAGCTCGTTGTCTTGGAATCAATGATTCTTTAAGTCATCTGAAAAATAATTTTTAAAAATAGATATGTTTTAATAATGTGTTAAGGCATCCCATGTTCCAAATGCAACGCACAGCCATGTAGATAGCTGGCTGCAGGCAGTTCTGCTCTCAGAGCTGTGCATACTCCAGGCAGCCCGCAGGGGCAGCTCAGGGGTGCTCCCTTCAAGGCAGCCAAAGCAGATTCCCCGTGCCTGGCTAGGGGCAGCTCACACCTCAGGCCCTGCACTGGGACTGTCAGCTGTGCACTCCTACTGCCTCCACAGATGGGCTTGGGCTCAGGAAGAAGCACTCTAGCTTCTATAGGAAATAGCTCTGCTTGGTTGGAAGCACCCTTCAGTAACAAACCTCACTATCAAGCGATATGAAATAGAACCTTCCTTTCCTAAGCCCCATGCATTTATACCTCCCCATGCATTTACCCCTCTGGGATAAAAGGCAGGTAACAGGTCAACAGCACTTCTGATCAGAAGACATTTCTTGCCTTCCAGTGCCTCTGTTTCCTATCTACATTAGGATAAGAGATCTCAGATAAGTAGGAGTGCTGAAAATGTGTTCTGTTCATTAATGCTTGTAGGACAGTTTCATAATTAGGTGTTGGAGGATAAGGAAGGACTGTGAAAGATACTGATATCATTTTTTTGTTAGATCTAATTTATGTTATTCTCTTTCTTGTGGTTAGATACCAGGTTCCAGTCCCAGAACTGTTGTGCTGAGCTCTGCTATCTACTATTTTTGCTCTGTTTTAAATCAATCTACTTTAGTACTGGTCTAGATTGTCACCATCAGCATTGCTACATATCTCATTAGGCAGCTAAAGCAATGATCTATTATTTAATGACAGCAGTGTGGCTGAAGTACTGGTGTTATGTTTCTTAATATCTATAAGGAGTTCCATAAAACAATCTGCTGAAGGTTTTTTTGTTTCTCTGATGGACAAAGATATTTTCTACAGACAATACAGGAGAGCACACAGTAGTACGTATGAATCTCAGTAGGAAACCTCTGTGCTCTATTCAACTCAGTCAACATTCTTCAGGCATTTCCGAAGATACTAATTACTCCCCCAAATCATCCAAATTAAGTACAATTAATACATTCCAAAAGACTTACCTTCAGCACAGATTCACAGTTTGCAGGAGCTTAAGCCAGCTGATCAGGTGCAGCAGGCATCTTACTGCATCCTCAAAGCCACAGAACTAGCCACAGGGCAAGGCTCTGCTGGCATCTAGGCATAAAAACTTCATATAAACACACACAACACTGCATGCAGAGCACTGTCACATTTTATCTTCAGTCTCGGTGCTGAGTATGTTAAAAGTGCCATAAGGGTGTAGATCTTACATTTCCTTTTAAATATCAAGATCTGAGTTTCCAAAGCTGGTGAGCTAATTCACAAAATCTAGCTTTAAGACACAATTCACTATAAGTAGAAAATAAAATGGGCTGCAGAAAGCTTTTCTTTAACCATTTTATAGTCTGGTTGTTTCCACCAAATTAAAAAAAAAAAAAGAAAAAATGAGGGGCTGGGAAACAACTGAACCCCATACAGTTGACAGGAGTAATAAAATCACTGCTTTCAGCAATGTGAAAGGGTGCCGAAGCATTGAAAACATCTATTATCACAGTGTGATTACAAGGCATTTGGACAGTTCCCTTTCCACTGAAATGCTGGGAATACATGAAGGCAATCTGAACCTGTAGAAGGTAGTCTACGAATCCAGGACAAGAGGTCTAAACAGAGTGGGTAAGAAGCATGGAAAAAACTGTAGATTCAGATTTTTAAACTATTTATTTTGTTAAGTTATGTACTCAGCTTTGGACTAATGGCAATATTCTTGGAGTGGGACGCATTTCTGAGGAAGCTTGGAGAGATCTCTCATGCACTCTAAGTAGACTTAGAGGCTACTGCACTTTCTCTAAGAAATCTACTTTAGAATCAGCTACATCTAATGATGGCTCAATTTTGTAGCCATAAAACCTGGTTGTCTATTGGCAATTCTAAAATATTTCTCATTCATCAACTTCCTTTTCCTGGTATATACCAGTGGGACTCATCCACACAAAATGAGAACAAATCCAACAATTTATGGTCTGGAATTTTGCTTGTTATTCCCATACAAATCTTGACAGACTTTACAGAATGTGGTTAATCCTCAAATGGATGTACAGAAGTGTTGAGCTGACTCAGACAGCTTAGGCATACTGAGCACTGTATTTTACAAACATTCACAGAGTGATACAAACACATGTAGACATACACTAGATGTGTAGAAGGTTCTGTTGACAGCCTTCTTTTAATAGCTATTAGGTCACTCATTCTTTCTGTTTTTCATTACCATTACTCCAACCATCCAAGATCAGTAATGTTCAAAATGTATTTATCCAGATGAGTACAAAAGCAAAACAGCAACAGAAGCTATAACACAGAAATTGTAATCACATGCATTTAAACTGCTGAGAATTATGGCTCCTAACTTCACTTTATTAAGACAGATATTTACAAAATGCACAGGGAATTTTTTAAGATTTATTAAGATTTTTTTGCTGTTGCTTTTTTTTTTTTTTTAGCTTAAAAAAAATTTCAGGCATTATTCTTTATAAATTGATCAAAATATATTAAGATTCCATCAGAGTATTTATAAGCACAAAGCTGATTGGCACACAGGCTGATCACTGGGTACAGGACTGATCACTTCCATCTTCAGGCTACAAATCAAATTCTGTTCAGGCTGCTTCACATGCTTGACTCCATTAAAAATAGCAAAATGCATTTTAAAACCCCAAGCTTTGCATACACATTACTTTTCTTGTTTGCTCTGTTTTATGATGGTTAATAATGCATATAAAAGGTAAAGGCCTGTGATAGGAAAGAAATAGATGGTATTTCCCAAAACTGTGTAGACAATTATCAAGATGGATATCTCTCTGACAGTGTTTTAGAAAGGTCACCTCAACAAGGCATCACTGGAAACACTGAGCTGAAGAACAAATCCTATTCATGTTGAGGACTTTGATGAATAGTGTTGTGCAGAATAAGCACAATCTAAAGACAAATATGTCAATAGCATTAAAGTGGTGAAAAAGTGGTACATTTCAAGAGGCAGATAAAATTACATTTAAAAGGAAATTGTATTTAGAAATGCCATATCAGGGAAGAAGAAAACTGCAATAAAAAAAAAAAAAAAAAAAGATGCCTTAAAAGACTTGATAGTGCCCTGTAAGAAGTGTGGTAAGGTAAGCTGGTTCTTGGAATGCAATCTGTAATTTTCAGTTACAGCCCTCTGCAAAAAATGGCAATAAACCTTTGCTGGAGTCACCTATGATATGTTCATAAGATATATAGCAACTCTGAATTTGACTGGGAGACAGTTCTGACTGAATTGTACTGACTCAATTTCTAAATGTAGTATCAGAAGAAATTGTCTAAAAAGGTACGCAATTTTTATCACTACAAAAAGCCTTGACTGCAGTTGTCAAGGATCTTAGCAGGCTGAAAAAGAGGCAAATGTCTCATTATGGTTCCCACATTATGGATACAGAATTAAAAGGAAACACAGTAGGTACTGCTAAGTGCAGTGTATTTGAACAAGAACTGTGACAGACTCCTTCCTTTTGCTTGCTTTCCTGGTTGCATGAGGCATTGACTCCTCGAGAGCAAGCTAGTGATATAAACAAGAGAGAATCAAGCTCTATAACCCTGCTACAGTTTTTCTGAATTTATAACCACACAGAGAAATCTATGCAAACCTTGGCTCTTATTTTGAACATTCTGGGAGAAAATAATAATTAAATAAATATAAAAAATAATCTCACTTTCTGGCTGGTATTATTGGATAATTGTGGAAACTACTTGAGTTACAGAGATCTCAGATTATAAAAAACACTTTTTTTTTCTTTTTTTTTTTGCATTCCGCCATTTTTTAATGTAAGATACCATTCCAGATGACTATTTTTATATATGTATACATAGTATACCTCCTTAAAAGCAGCAGGACGTGCACGTATGCACACTGTGCCCAAGTACAACCCTGGCTCTTTGTTCTGCTGACTGGAACTGGACTCATCATGAGCACTGCCAAGCACAGCAGGGCATCACAGGTAACTTAGAATTGATCCTCGTGAGACAAGAGAACGTGTATTATGTTTCTCCAGGCAATATCCTTGTACAGAACTCATTCTTTCAGGAGTACAGGAGAACTTGGGTAGGAACACCATTAACGGCACAGAAGACAGTGGTAACCAAGGCTCATTCAGGGTGCCCGCACAGCTTGTGGAGACCATAAACATGTTATCCTCTTCTTATTTCATTTGCTGGGTAGCAGAACAACCAAACAGTATCCACTAAATGAACACTCACACAGATGGGACTGTGCATGCCAAATGAATATGCTATATTAGTTAGTTTACTCCTTCAAAAATCACTGCGTCATAGATACTGTTCCTGTGTCCCCTTCAGCACAACAGGCTGCCAAATGCTGGAATTCTACCCTGGCATTCAATAATATTTTTAATGCAATGATCTAAAAGCTCTTTATGAGGTAGGGTGACTTTAATGATCTCTTCTTACCTCCATGGTGCAGAAAAGTAAATGTTACACTTGGTGTCAGTTGATTTCCTTGATTTTGCTCTCCAGTAACAGCACAGCATCATGCCCATGGGTCAGTAAAAAAGCTGCTGCTGTCCATGTTTGGAATTCAGTTTTTTCTTTCAGTCTTCTTTCAGTCTTTTTCTGCTCCTTTCTAGCTGTGCACTTCTAATATATATCTATTTCTGGTGTGTCATTTGAGCAACCTGAGCTAACTACATCATTAAGAAAGTGAAAATAATTTTCATCTTTTTATGGAATAATAATGAAGTTTAAATTATGTGAATTATAGAAGATGTTTGTGATGCATATCCTCTTCAATGACATCAATTAGTGCTTCCGATCATGTTAATTTTCTAGGAGTGCAATTGCATTTACTCACCGCAAGCACATACAGAGCAAACCTAAGTTTTAATAATGCTTTGCATCCTACAGCAATAAGAAATTTTGTCACTGAATTTAAAAATATGTTAAAAAAGGGGGGAAAAAGGAAAAATAAGAGTAAGGGCTCACATCAGTAACCACCTGGAGATTACTTAACTTTCCCTGCAGATACATTTATATTAAAACACACAGCTATGCTCCTAAGTAGTACAACTACAAAGAATACCAATGAATCAATCATCTGTTGCTCTTATAACTTGACTGACAATTGTGCTGTTGCAGAATTACTGTTTGGAGAGGAGAATCATGCACATTGGCACTTAGCAGCTCTTTTTTAATCCTTTTCTTCCTTAAACTGCACAGGGAATTATTACCCGACTGTGGTAACTGGCAGTTACAATATATATATATATATATATATATATATATATATATATAAATAGAGTAGATGTTACATTTCTAATGCAAATAGGCATTTACCAAACAAATAGAATAGCTGCACCATGTGAGTTACTAAGGTAACATTTGGTTTCCTTAAGCAGAACGTTGTACAGGTGACAATCAATGCTTCTGGCAGCTTGCAATGCATGCTACGTGCATTTTAAACAGCAAGAAGACATGTAAAGGGTATTCAGGTAAATACTGTAGTGGTTTCCAAGTCCTGGAGGCTTTCACAATAATGTGACGTTGTACCTCAGGAGGAGGCTACAAACAATCACAGCTTTAGACTTTAAGTACCAGGTGAAGAAACACTTTAAATACATTCCTTGTGGAATCCTAAAGCTGCAAAACTTTGATATGTTGCATTGGCCCCATGCCATTTTCACAGACACTAACAGCACCTTAGGTTCTGCTGTCTTTGGCTCTGCCAAAACCAATAGATCAGATTTCAAGTGGGTTTAAATACTTATCTCTGGATCTGCTATTTTCAGGCTCTGCATTCAAGCCTAGCGATTCCTGCACACGCTCTCAACCCAAGCATGCCAGGTGTTCAAATGGCACAGAGGATGACGATAGCTGTGGTGGTGCTCAGCTCCCCTCCCCAGCAGGAAGACTCCTGGCAGGAAGGGAGAACACAGCCACCCCCAGCCTGGCTGGGGCAGGACTCCATCAGTGACTCATTTCACAAACTCACAGCGTTCTCAGCAGTGAGATCACGAATTAAAAATATTCCCATTTTCTCAGGAGAAACATATGTAGCTGTGTTTCAAAAGTTTTGCCTTCCTTATAACTAATATTTGTGAGAGGAATCAAAATATTTAAGGGAACCATGCTGTGAAATGACACGTGTTATATAAGTGTAAAAATATAGAATTCTTAGCCAAAAAATACCAAGGAAACAGGGCTGAAATTCTGATTTAAGACCAGATTTTTAAACACTACTCATCTACTAGAAAGATGGCCTTCCAAGGACATCTAATCATACAACCCCCAAGAGTCAGTGCTGGAACTGATATTCTTTAATATCTTCATCAATTACACTGATAGTGGGGTTGAGTGCGACCTCAGCAGTTTACAGGAGACACCAAGCTGTGGGGTGCAATCAAAACACCCCAAAAATGGGATGTTATCCAGAGAGGCCCAGGAAAACTGAGCAGTGAGCCCAGGAGAACCTCATGAGGTTCAACAAAGCCAAGTGCAAGGTCTGGCACTGGGTCATGGCAACACTCATTACCAGTACATGCTTGGGGGTATAAGGATGGCGTACAGCCCTGCCAAAAGGGACTCGGGGGTGCTGGTGGATGGCAGCTGGAATGAGCCAGCACTGTGCCCTCACAGGCCAGAAAGCAAACCAGATCCTGGGAGCATCCAAAGCAGCACAGCCAGCAGGGTAAGGGAGGGAAACTGTGCATGTGAACCGTGCATTATGTGAAAGTTCTCAAACAACCTGCAGGGCTGGGCTCTGGATATCATGTTGCCTTTCAAATTCAGCTCTGTCATCCATACAACTCCAGCTGCAAAAGATTTCCAATTCTTCTTTGTCCAAAGTATCTAGTGTCATACCTCAGAAGATCCATGTTTAGTAAACTTGTGCATGGTCTGCTTGGGAAGCATGTAAGCACAGCAGCTGCTGCAGGCAAATATCTTTTCCTCTGCCAGTACACCAAAAATACCATGCCACTTTTGATCCTGTAGTAATTGTGGAATCATTGCTAGTGGTGACTTAGAAATTAAATTTATACTAAAGATACAGTGTTGTTCACAAATAAAGGAAAAGTGCAAAAGCAGAGTGCAGCTGGTATGCAAGGAATCCATTCTACAGAAACTCTCTAGGAAAACTTAGGTGTTGTCAACATGAGAGGAGCTGGATGTGCTGGCTCTAAGAGAAACAGCATGGAGGTGGAGCAGAGTGCAGACACCACGGCCAGGTCTGTGATACCACCACCAGGATGGAAACCTGACAGTGTTACAGAACTGATAAGCTGCATGTTTTTTACCCAGAGCCAGTGCTCTATCATTTTTTGAGAAAATACCATCCTTTGGGTGAATTTTGCTCACTGTAATAATAAAACACACGTCCAACACAAAAGCTACCTGCCTTGAAGATGTGACTACCCCTCATTGAGCATGCACCCTGAATTCTTCTAGTCAATCCCTTTAAAAGTGAAGCAAGAGGATTGTACACCAATCATAACAAAGGTATGACGTCAGGGACAGACCACCTCTAACTTCTGGGAGCAGCTGGCAGGCTGAGATTCTCCTTCCACCCATAGGGACACCTCAGCAGATTTGAACACTTGGTAATCAGCATTTCCTCAGCAAACTCAGACATCTCTATAGAGTTGGTTTTATAACTTGATGCACTTGTGGACAGGCTTCTCCTTTCTTTGTGTGTGCTTTGCAGACAGTAAATTTATCACCAGGAATCCCAAGAATTGGTGCATCTATTGCTTCAATATAGTATACTATTCATGAATCTAGCCACAAAAGTTCTCACTGAATGCAACCAGATTCCTTAAGTATGACCACAGGAGCTCACTGAATGCAACTAGATTGAAAATGTATCATGTTGTTAGTACCTCTATAATTGTCACAGTTCAATATATTGAATGCTGCCAGGCTATTATTACTGAATGAAGGCATCACTTAGAATCTAAGCCCAGCCATCCTCTCTGGTATCTGGGGACAGTCTGGAACATAAGGGTTTTATTTTCTGCCAAATTATGTTGCACTTTAATGAAACAGTGATGGAAACACTGGCTCTAGAACAGCTCACAATATACCTGTTATTGCAGTAAGAAATATAGATACCAAATTAGTAACTTACTAAAGCAGCTTACTAATTATCTGATACTCTTATCCAGATACGAATAACTGTAACAAAACAAGCTGCTAGGAAGAGCTTTGTTGTTGTTGTTGTTTTGTTGTTGTTGTTTTTCCTATCATTATCAAATTTCTGTTGCCAAAGAGGAATTGTTCCAATGAGGAAGCAGTACGCTTTCCTCCTGAGAACAAAAACAACATGAATCTAATGATGTCACAGCGTAGTCCTCCTAGAAAAGTGAATTATGGTGGGTTTTTTTTTGTTTGTTTGTTTGATTGTTTTTTCAGAAGAGTTGATTAAATGCTTCATATGCTTCATACTTAATGTTTGAAAATCAGAACTTCCATGTGCCCCACACGGCCCTGCACTTAACAGCCACAGAAGCGATAGAGATGCAGAAGTGGTAACACTGCCAGCACAGTGGGCCAGGATTGGAGCTGTGCTAGGAGCACTTACACAAACAGCAGTTCCTCACCAAACAGAGCACAAGTATGCCACAGCCTATTGCACAGCACGTGTCCTTCACTGCTTTACTGCAAAGGAATTAAGTTATCTACACCAGGCACTTCCAAGTTAATTTTGCAATTCCTACAACCAATATCATTAGTTGATCGAGTTCCAATCACTAGCATTTGTGACTTAGTAGGATAACAACGCAGTCTCTAGAGAAATGATAGAAGTAATTAAAAGATGGGCAACCACCGAGCGCTCAACAAGGTGCTTCTCTCTGCAGTCCCATCAGCAGCTCTGGGGCCTTTTCCTAAGCCGAAGTGGGCTGTTCTGTGGGACCTGGTGCCACCTAGGGGATAGCTGCAAAAGACCAAGGAACACGTCACAGGCAGGATGGAACCGTTTAATTAACATAACTCTCAAAATTGGTCCAGTTGACCTAACATTAAGAGCACATACTAACTTATGTAATTTGTTTAATTAAAAATGTGAGTTAGCACACATGGACTTATTAGAAAGAGTAAGCTATTTGAAAATCCTAAGAATGCTAGAAAAAGAGTTTACCACTAGACAGCAAACCAATCCGCTCTAGATATGGCGTTTATCCATTTTTCTAATCATCATAAACATCTGCAAGTGCATCAAGTCTTCTATACACACATCTGTTTTACAAGCTTCCATTTTATCTCAAATAACTTAGACAACATGTAACTATCCTGCATTGGCTAGAAGAAATATCCTTCCTAAATTGTTTGATGACATCCCTGCCAGTAATATAATACATCATTTCTTACTTCCTTCTCTAACACAGTGTTGACACCAATGAATGCCATTAACAAAAGAACACCATCACCACCAGCAGGAAAAGAAACAAAAGCCAGAAGCAGCACTGGGCTGACCCCCGAGGTGGAGGCACTTCTCTCAGTGGTGGTGGTGCTGCAAGTTTTTCACTTAATCCAGAGACAAAAACTGCCTTTTCTATTTTCATTAGTGCTTTAGTAAGAGTAAAAAAGTAATGTTTTATTTGCAAAAGAGCTTTACAGAAACAGTGTGAAAATGCATTTACTTCTGCATATGAATTCTTTTTCTCATAGTTCTTCCCAGAAATATATTTTGCTATCAATTCAAAGGGACGAGACAAGTCCTTTTCTCATCCTTCTTTATGAGTCTTCTGATGAGACAGAACAAAAAGGCACTTACCTGAACACAGTAAGAACTGAGGATGATTTCCTAGCCTTTGTAAGTGTCATGTAAGATATATATTACTAAAGAAACAAAGGAAAGCTGTCCATATTTTAGAACAAGTTGCATCTGAAAATGAAAGAAAAACTGAGATAATTGGGAAGCTGGAAGGAAAGCATCAATCAGATGGACTAAGAATGCACTCTTTAAAGTGGGACTGGAGAGATGTATTATCAAAAAAATAGCTTTCAGCATTTCAGAGGAGATGAAACATGGGCGGGGATCTATAGACACACAGAGGTGCTGCTCAGTTTTATCTTTAAAAATCTTTTATGCAGTTGTACTGCACCCAGAGTTGCCTGTGGAATAGGGTATCGTGATCAGTATGGAAAGGCAATGCGCTCTCCTTCCCCTGCAGCTTACCTCAGCGTGAAGCCATACATCTTAATAACAACAACAAAAATCAATTGCTACTGAGAGCTTCCCAAGGTGTTTCTAAATCAGCTAGCTTGGTGCTCTCCCTGAAGTCACCACCTTCTTTTAACCTTCAGAAAAGCAGAAGGTCCAGCACAGTCTGAATATTGGCAGTTTAGGATCGCTATGTGGGCAGTACTCAGCAGCAGACCAGGCCTGCCCCACGCTCATGTAACTGGCTGCTTTCAAACAGGTGGAACCTTCAGCAGCAAGATCTGGTGTAAAAGGGACAAGGTGGGACATTCAGTATTTGGGGAAGGTGGTGCAGAGGCTGTCTATTACACTGTAGAAAAACGAGAAAAACCTTATATTGGCCTGTCAGAAATCTACAGATTCCCACTTACAGAAGAAGTCCAAATTGTAACAATCAGTGCCTGGGCAACTGTTTAACCAGAAAGTGCAATTCTGGAAAGAAATAATTTCTTTGCAAACAAGTAGGAAAATTAGGGATCTGTGACAATCTTTGAGTACTAAAGATGCCATAAGATTGGAGACTGGTATGCAACATGAAGATTGCCAAGACGATGCTAAAAAAAAAAAAAAAAAAGAGAAACACCAAGGTAATACATATTTCTTATCTTTTCCTGAAATAAATGATGTATCATTCTGTCACAAATCCCAGCCGTTTGCTATGAAATTACTGGAAGAAAAAAAAAAAAAAACACACCAAAAAACAAAAACAAACAACAAAAAAACTCACTGTCTACAATGGAAATTTAGAAGTTTAACTCCTGTGTTAATAGGATATCAATAAGGCGTCAGTCACTACTTTGCACTACATCTACTCTATCTCAGTACATGGAATTGCTGGCTCCTCTTTCCACTGCAAAGCTATATAAACAATGTGTGCAGCTTCAGCCTGCATTCTCAGTAGGAGCACGTCTAAGCTTAGGTCCCTTTGCCAAAATGTGACACATATGTATACATTCTGTATGCATATCTTTCCCACAGCCAAAGGAAGACTTGAACAGTGTTTTAATGCAAATGCATGACTAGAACCTGGTTTAAATGTTAATTTAAATGTCTGATCACAGAATATGAATCTTCTATCTCATTTATAGCTCACTTTTGTCCAGCCTACATGCTTCTGTACCAACCAAAGCATTCCTGTTCTTCATAAAGATTTGCATACAGGCACTTTCGGAAGATGTTTGTTCTGTTCTTATTCAAGTCTTTGAAATTAAAAGGCACTCAACTGCTTGAACAACAGATAAAAGCAAACAGAAGTGAGCACAGCCAAAACACATTGCATCCATTTTTAATTTTTGGCAATGTGCCCAGAATTTTCCTTGCACTCTTCTTCACAGAATCATAGACTGGCTTAGGTTGGAAGGGACCTTAAAGATCATGAAGCCCCAGCCCCTGCTGTGGGCTGGCTGCTCCCCCAGCTCAGGCTGCCCAGGGCCCAGCCTGGCCTGGCACCTCCAGGGTTGGGCACCCACAGCTCTGGGTGCAGTGCCAGGGCCTTGCCAACCCTCTGTGTAAAGAATTTTCTCCTAACATATAACCCCCCTAACTTTTCCCCTCTTTTGTTCAAAGTCATTCCCCTTTGTCCTATCACTGTCAGACCATGGATAAGTCGGTTCCCCTCCTGCTTATAAACTCCCTTCAAGTGTTTGAAGGCTGCAGTGAGATCTCCGTGGATCCTTCTCCTTTCTAGGCAGAACAAACCCAGCTCCCTCAGCCTTCTTATTCACAAGAGAGGTGCCCCGGCCCTATGAGCATCTTCCTCCTCTGGACCTGCTCCAACAGCTCCACATCCTTCTTGTGCTGGCGGCCCCAGGCCTGGATACTGTACTGTAGATGGTATCTCACAAGAGCAAAGCAGAGGGGGACAATCACCTCCCTGCCCACTGCCAGCTTCCTGTTGATGCAGCCCAGGACACTGTTGACCTGTGCTGCAAGCACACATTGCTGGCTCATGTCTGGATTTTCATCCACCAGGAATCCCCAGGTCCTTTTCTGCAGTGCTGCTCTCAAGGAATTCTCCCAGTCTGTATACATATCTGGGATTGCCCCAATCCACGACCAACACCTGGCACTTGGCCTTGTTCAACCTCATTAAGCTCACATGTGCCCACTTTTCAAGCCTATGTCCCTCTAGATGGCATCCCTTTCTTACATCATATCAACTGCACCACCCAGCTTGGTGTCATCATTTACCAGAGGGTTACAGTCTCCTTGGCCTATCTCTTCTGATAAATGTACCTGTGGAATCCCTTCTTGATATTTTTCATATTCCTTGCCAAGTTCAGTAGATGTTTTCCAGTAAATGTATTTGTTCTGAAAAACAACAAATAAAACACCTATTTATGATAATGCTTTCCATTTGGTTTATGGAACTAATTCTAAGTGAGGAAAGTGAGGCTCTCTTAGAACACCATAGCAGGCTTGATGATCTTCAGCAATGTTTTTTTTCGTTTTCTGTACAGAAAGGAAGTTACATTCAATAAATCAGGAAAAACTATTAGTACTTAGCTACTACATACCACCATATCATTGGTGTCACAAACCATTACAAAAGGCAGTATGTTTGACTGCAAACATGCAGAAGAGTAATGCTTGCAATCTAACTTCATGTTTCTTATTTAAAAATGAATAGCTGCTACCATTGAATTCAACAGTCTATATGTTCTTATGTAAGATCTGTCATATGCATATTATCTGTTAAGAAAACATACTGAAATCTGCATAAGAAAATTCAATGTGCATGCATTTTATTCTTCTGCAGCACTTAAATACAAACAAATTTTCAACACCAAGTTACCTATGCTGAGAAAACTCACTGAAACACTCCTCAGACACGAGAAAATTCTGCTATATGTAACCAACCATTCATTCAGCAGTCATTACTGCTCACAATACATACAAAGAAACAGAGATCAGCATGGTAAAATGTAAGTATTTAAGTTCATTCACAATTAAAGGCTCTTTATTTGACTTGAAGAATAACATGAAGCTGGAGCTGGTTTTTCAACACATACTCGGTCCATGTAAAAGAGTGTTTTATAGTTTGGGGCTGTTGGATGGTTAGGCTTTTTTAATAGTTACAGTAAGTTTTATTCACTTTTATGAGCAGATTACTTCTACTTGGAATCCAGTATAGTTACTACCATGTCCTTTAGCAATCATTTGAAGGTTTCACTGTGAGAAGTTACAGGCTTTTTACAGGCAAATTAATGTAATTTACCACCTGAAATTTCCTGAAAACTTTTGGCATCTCTTACTGATTAAATCAAAATCAGCAGCAAGCTGAATATCTCACACCAAATTTGTTTTGATTCTGGAGCTTTTATTAATGTGATTGTTATATATAATGAACATGCAAGATATAAAAGAGGTTTACAAGTCCTTGACTGCAGTAGCTTGAATAATAATAAAAAAGTAATGGCAGACACTTATGTTAGCTGTATAAAACAGCGGGTCTTCTCCCTCTAAATGCACTGAAGGGAATATGTAATTTACAGAACACACTTTCTTTCAGAAACAGACTACATCATGCAAATGTTGCAATAAAGAATCTTTTCTGAAGCTACTGTAAAAC
>JAPSGF010000012.1:6064828-6107794 GCA_035772895.1 Perdix hodgsoniae | reverse complement strand
ATTCAGAGAAAAAAAGAAAAGAAACTAACAACAAAAACCTCTCAGTCAGCTGCTATATCTGAAGCAATTTCTTCAAATTTGGGATTACAAACCACCACTGGGAAACGATTGCTTAAAAGATTGCATGAATCTTGTACGCTGATCTTGAACTCTTTTCTCACATGAAACAGAGGCATTACCATACTATTCATTTCTAAATGAAACTATTTTCTGGTAGCAAGCCCACACATTCTCTTCAATGAAAGCCAGTGACACTCACCTCTCTTGGTTTTGGTCTGAAGCTGTTCTCTTTTGGGAGCTAAGCAGGATTCAGTTCAAACAAACAAACCAAAAACAGGATAGGAGAGCTGGAGACTTTTTATTAGGACAGATTATTTGAATATTTGCATGTCTTGCCTCAGAGCTGCTGAGAACGGAGCAGCTCCCCATGCAGGCAGAACACTCCTTCTTCTCCTTAGGTGGCATTTGTTCTACTATGGACACAGGGCAGATGCAGAGAATATGCTCTTCTTTTTTTGTACCAAAGCTTCACTTGCACTTTGGCAGCAAGTAAAGACAGTCCTTATTAAGTTTGGGCTGCAGTAGAAACATCACTGAAAAATGCAAAGGAGATAGTTGCCACCACTTCAAGATTGAAAAACGGAGATGATAACTAAAATTTTTAATCTCAAAACATATTAAAAAGGACTTTCAGGAGCCTGAGTGCCATAAGGCGAGCTGCAGGGGTAGACGACTGGTGTGGATGAGCTGGGAACTACTGTTGAGACTCCGGGAGAAAAAGAGTCTACGTTCTCTGGAAGAAGGGACAGGCTGCTTGGGGAGGTTACAAGGAAGTAGCTAAGGTATGCAGGGAGGAAGTTAGGAAGGCAAAAGCCCAACTTGAACTCAGATTGGCCTCTGCAGTAAAAGACAATAAAAAATCCTTATTTATAAATAGATCAACGGCAAAAGAAAAACCAACAATAATTCTCATCCTATACTTGATGCAGTAGGGAATTTGTCCACTGAGGACAAGGAGAAGGCTGAGGTCCTCAATGCCTCCTTTACATCTGCCTTTAATAGCCAGACCAGTTATCCTCTAGGCATTTTATGCCTTGATCTGGAAGTCTGGGACACTACTCAGAAAACACCCCCAGCGATTCAGGTGGAGACAGTCAGAGAGCTCCTCCTCCGTCTGCACTGTCACAAGTCCATGGGACCGGATGGGCTGCACCCTGAGGTGCTGAGGGAGCTGGCGGGGGTGATTGCTGAGCCACTCTTGGCCATCTATCAGTGCTCCTGGTTAACTGGAGAGGTCCCAGAAGATTGGAGGCTTGCTGATGTGACTCCCATCTTCAAGAAGGGCTATAAGGAGGATCTGGGGAACTACAGGCCTGTCAGCCTGACCTTAGTACCAGGGAAAGTTATGGAGCAAATCATGTTGGGTGAGATCGCACGGCACGTGCGTGGTATCCAGGGGATCAGGCCCAGCCAGCACAGGTTCATGAAAGGCAGGTTGTGCTTGACCAACCTCATCTCCTTCTACGACTGCGTGACCAGACTGGTAGATGAGGGAAGGGCTGTTGATGCAGTCTACCTAGACTTCAGCAAAGCCTTGGACATGGTCTCTCACAGGCAGCTTCTGGGGAAACTGGCTGCTCATGCCCTGGACAGGTACACACTCCTTTGGGTAAGGAACTGGCTGGACGGCCGTGCCCAGCAGGTGGTGGTTAATGGAGTGAAGTCCAGCTGGCGACCCGTTACAAGTGGTGTCCCCCAGGGGTCGGTACTGGGGCCCATCTTGTTTAATATCTTTATTGATGACCTAGACGAGGGGATTGAGTGTACCTTCAGTAGGTTTGCAGATGACACCAAGATGGGAGGTGGTGTGGCTCTGCCTGAGGGTAGGGAGGCCCTTCAGAGGGATCTGGATAAGCTGGATCGCTGGGCAAATGGATCTGGGTGAATGGGATGAGGTTCAATAAGGCCAAGTGCCGGGTCCTGCACTTTGGCCACAACAACCCCATGCAGCGCTACAGGCTTGGGGATGAGTGGCTGGAGGACTTTGAAGAGGAAAGGGACCTGGGGGTGTTGGTTGATGCTTGGCTGAACATGAGCCGACAGTGTGCCCAGGTGGCCAAGAGGGCCAACAGCATCCTGGCCTGCATTAGGAATTGTGTGGCCAGCAGGAGCAGGGAGGTGATCATCCCCTGTACTCAGCACTGGTGAGGCCGCACCTCGAGTGCTGCGTTCAGTTTTGGGCCCCTCACTACAGGAAAGACACTGAGGCCCTGGAGCGTGTCCAGAGAAGGGCAACGAAACTGGGGAGGGGTCTGGAGCACAAGTCTTGTGAGGAGTGGCTGAGGGAGCTGGGATTGTTTAGTCTGGAGAAGAGGAGGCTCAGGGGAGACCTCATTGCACTCTACAACTTCCTGAAGGGAGGCTGTGGTGAGGAGGGGTTTGACCTCTTCTCCCAGGCAACAAACAGGGCCCGGGGAAATGGCTGCAAGTTGTACCAGAGGAGGTTTAGGTTAGACATAAGGAAGAACTTTTTCTCTCAGAGTGGTCAGGCACTGGAATGGCTGCCCAGGGAAGTGGTGGAGTCGCCGTCCCTGGCAGTGTTGAAGAGGTGCCTGGATGAGGAGCTGCGAGATCTGGTTTAGTGCTTGTGGTAGCAGTGGTGATGAGAAGGCGGTTGGACTGGATGATCTTATAGATTGATTCCAACTTTGTGATTCTGATTCCTTCCCTTTCATAGGTTCAGAACAGCTAGAAATAACCAATCTGCATTTGAGTAGCATAGAAACACTTTTTGAATTCTAACCTCAAAAATTATGATAAATAAAAGGTAGTCAGTGCACATATTATCATTCTCAGCTCCTACACTGAAAATGCTTGTTTGAACATAAATGTGACACACAAGGGTTCTGAGAAATTAGCTCATAGGAAGAGGATCCGACATATGCCCCCCAGCTGCTGCTTCAGCTGGAGAGCTTTTGAACACACCAAAGCTTGGAATTATCTGCTGAATCCCCAGAGTTGAAGGTCATGAGTGAGATGTTTCACGTTTCCTATTTCAGAACTTTCCAGTGGCCCTCTCCTTACTTGCACTTCCTCTTCAAGCTATTCTAGATAAATCACCACACACTGTCCATTATCATCCAGCTGAAGAGCTTGAAATGGAGTGCTTTCAGAAAGGGTCCAGAGCTGCTTAAAAAAAAATAATTAAAAAAAAAATATATAAAGATGTAAAGCACCAGCTCCCATAGAGCTCTGCTTAGTATAATTAAGCATTTTTTTTTTTTTTTACCTGGGGCTGATGGAAAACCCTCTTCAACTGGAGTTCTTGGGGTTGTACCAGAAGCTTCTCTTTCACATACTAGGACAGAAGCTGAGTCTGCCAAGTTAACTAGCTTGTTCAGAAGACCAGCAAACCTTCTGGTGAAGAAAGTTGGTGGTTTTTTTTCAGCTTAGCTAAATCCTTCAGCAGAAGGTAGTTACAGCGGCATCCTGCTAGCCAGGCCACTAGGAACAAACGGCACCAGCTGAGAAGTTGGTCCACAGGGAGGAGCAAGGTGGGCTGCAGTGCTAGAAATTAAGTCAAGATCTTTGCAGCTCTTCAGTTGAACACCTTTCATACACCTAGAAGTGTACGTATGCTCATATATCATTGCCGTACTAAGAGAGAGGAAACGATCTGATATTTAAGCTAAGCTGTGGAGTTTGTGCAAACAGAAAGAGGAAGTACAAGGTACAGACAACCAACGGTAGGTGGTAGAACTTGGTGGAATATAGGTTTCAAAGACCTTAATTTCTCGAAAGCAGCTGGATGCCAAGTAAACCAGTGAAAGCAGATCTCTCCTCAAATGAAAATGAAAAATGAAACTATACCAACATGGACTGACTCCTATTTTGAACAGTTTAATACAGATGATTAAAGATATGATACAAAAAAGTTGGTAATGAAGACAGAGTTAAGATATAAATATCAGCTAACCAACAGCTGTAAAACCTGCAACTAATCTTTCTGGCATAGATTACACACACAATGCAAGAGGCAACATTTTATTAAACAGCCAAACTAATGACAGAGTGGCATACACGTTGCTCAGGAGGAGTTAGAAAGTGAACCTGGAAAAGCAACTTCACTCCCAAGCCACTGCAAAAATTGAAATATGTAACAATCTACATAGCTAACTCAAAAGCATCACATAAGCTGCTATACATTCAATTTCCTCCCAAAAATCTTTCCATTCCTTCCTTAGAAGCACAACACACCTGTGCTTTCACAATTAAACTAATGATTGTGGCTGAACAGAAAAAAAAAAAGAGTAAAGAGGTACTATATCAAGACATCCACAAACTATTCAGCACAGACATGGAAAATGAGTGTATATTTATAACCCGAAAGACACTTGGAATAGAATAGGCATTTCATACAGGCTTTTTAAAAAAATACTTTTAGATAATACTTATACTGTACAGGACGAGACTTTTAAACAATATATTACACTGCTAAAATGTTCATATAAATACTATACAGGCATGTGTGCCAAGTGAACCATTAGGAAGGTTCACAAAATCTCTGGAAAAACTCTCATTCTTCAAGATCTCCGATTTCTGTGATCCAAGCCACTGAACCAAGCAAAAGCTTTTTTAAATTAATTGGGACAAGGCATGAGATGAACTGCATTTGTCTGTTGATTCCCAGTTCCAGTTTTAACAGGTTGTTGTCATCTTAATCTGGCATATCGATATTTAATTTGGGAGGTGGGATCACATATTTCCCAGGACTCTGAGTAATGACCACTCCAGTCTTTTTTCGAAACATCGGTGCAATTTTTGGTGGCTCAGGAACTGGGGTTTCTTCTGCTTCCTCATTATCTTCGTGATGAAGATCATAGGAAATATTTCCATATTCACGTAGGAATGGGAAAATTTCAAGCAGGAACTGGCAGAAGTCTTTGCGAATTCCAAACCACCCTAAAAACAAACAAACAAACCAACCAACCACCACCTTTCACATGACTGCCAGAGTTAGAAGTTAACTGAAGAAACCAAGACTGCTTCATCTGCCTTCTTAGGTTCTCTTGACTGCTTTCATTAGCAATCTAAAATTTATGTTAGTGCTGTTTCTCAGCACCACTGACAGCAACCATACCATTACAGGTCAGATGGTACATACACAAGTGTGCGTGCACATGTACGTATTACAGCTATATACTATAGCAAGAAGCCAGTACAATTCATGTTAAGCAGCTCATCAGTAAATAAACAGAACAAGAAAGGCCTTGCATCACTCCAGTAATCAAAAACTGTCACCTGAGAAGACATTCATGCCAATTTTCATTTGATATGTATAGGTTACAGTACAAGAGATGCTGCAATGACATAGATTTACTAATATATGTCAGGCTGTGTGTCCACTATTCCTCAAATACTTCTGTTGTTAGCTAGACAGTAGTATCTCATCCTCAGTATTATCTATTCTAGATTAAAACAACAGTACCTCTTCTGTTTATCATGTATTTCTATATAAACATTTGAAAGAGAGCATTTAATGAAGCGCCACATGTAACTCAGTAGATGGCACTCTTTTATTAATGAATATCAAAGGTCAGTGTTGAGCAGCCTGCCCCACCAAGTCAAACCTTTCAGTGAACCAAGGTAAGGTAATTAAAGATTTGCCAAAACCCATACCCATCTTTTTGCAGAGATTATACTTGATGACCAACTGCTCTATTTCATATAGCATACAACCCTTACAAAAGATAAAATGGGTGTTTGCCTTTCCAAACTAATTTGGCTGCGAATTATCAACAGCATGAAAATTCACCCTGAACAATTTTCTATGCAGCTTCCTTTCATCTCTGAAAAAATCCTACTAAGTTACATTGCCTTGTTGTGAAAAAACACCTAATGGCAACATCCATAGCATCAATTAATAAATACTTACAGTGATTTCCTCCTTTTTGCCCAAATGTTGTTGCCATTAAAGTTATCAGTGAAAGCCACAGAGGAACAAATATGGGTATAAAAGAGAAAGAATTGTGCCCATCTAGTCTGTGTACTAGTAAAATCTAAACAGGAAAAAAAATAAACACTGTCAGTTTGTAATATCCATCTCAAGTTTCTCTAAAACATACAGTGATCTTGGACCTTTAGCTTCAGAAATGTAAGGAAAACAGCCTCTACAGATGTACAAATTAACAGGTTCATTGTGAAGCAGATTTTACACACAAACATTCAAAAACGATTCTTGGTTTTCCTTCATATTTACAGTTAATATTTATTCTCAAACAACACAGCGTATCGTAATTTCAAGTTTAGAGAGCACACACACAATAATCATCACTCACTGAACTAAGAAAAAGATACACAAAACTCCTTACACTTCATCCTACCTCAAAGGTGAGCAGTGGAACTACAATTGTCATCCAGCTGACAGCCATTGTGATGTGTGTCCTCCTTTGTTCAGCAATCACATCCATTGAACGCAAGAACAGAACAGACCAAACAATGTAATAGAGCACTACTAGACACAGAAAGGACATCAAGATCCACAATGGAACGCAAACAACCTGAAAGAAAAAAGAAGTTTACTGCTTTCTGCCCTACCCAATGGCGCATTTTCATCAGTCTTTATTTATTTAAATAAAGCATTAACAATAAGTTACAGTAAGTATCCAGATATTAAGACTAAAAAAGAAGAACAAAATTGAGGGTAATCTTCCAACCCATTTCATCTCTAACAAAAAAGCTTCACAAGTCACATGGACTGTTATGAGCCATATCAACTCTCTGGGATTCCTCAATAAGCTCTGTGAACTCCATCAAGCCAAAACAATCAAAAATGAAGATAGCTCTGCTTCAATAGAACTTCTGTTATTTTGAGTGGGCTCAAACAGTACTTGAAATTGACTTCAACGTTTTCTACATTGGACAACTTACTCAAGGAGATCTTTTACAATGTTTTTTAGAAAATAATAAGAACAGTCATAATTGTGACAGGTTACTAGCTTTATGGCAGTTTACAGAAATCCAGATATAGAACTTCTGTATTCTAAAACCACATGCTTAGATCTGCTGTTTCATGTTTTGACAGTGACCACAGTAAATGGATTTATATACATGGTAGCATAACAAAAGTTATTTATCATACAGTATTTACCTACACATTTCTTAAGTCATCAATCATTTTCCTGGCTAATTTACTGTTCCAACTGGGAACTTTTGTTGAGGACTTTATTTTTTCCCAACAACTGGCCAGGGATTAATTACAGTTGATGGCATGCCTCTCTTCCCCAAAGGAAAGAATGCAATACTCTTATCCAGAGAACAGCCTGTCTCCTATGACTACTGAATAAAATGTCAGACTTTCAGTAAAGGACTGTTAAATAAGCAAAATAGAGATCAGAGACTCTGACCATACACATTAACTGTTCCCTGCAGCAAATACTTATATAAAATTTAGTATTTGAAAAAGTCTAAGAAGAAAACACTCTACATACAAGCCATGGCCATCTGATGATCTCATCGAGTCTGAGGGCAATAAATATGAATTGTAGAATATTAACTGAACACAAGATCTCCAGCTAGAAAGAAAAGATACATTGGTTAATGCTCAGCATTACAAGGTTATCTGCAAGACAACTTAGGAATCTGTCAAGGGAAAAAGCCAAATTATTCAGGCTGGAAAGACAAAAAAGAAATTAGGAAGTGACTTTAACTATTTTCTTTAGATAATAAATATTGATAGATTTTTTTTTTTGAAGTTCTTAAATTCAAAGTTATGAAGCCTGTCTTAAAAAAAAAAAAAAGTATTTTAACTGCTGCACCAATACATTAAATCTATGTAATTTTCATCTTTAACTAAAAGTAATCCAGTTTCTTTAACTAAGAGCAATAGTTGAAGCTCTGAGGAAAAAGAAACATTCATAGTAAAAGACCACATGCAAATTCAATAATTAATTATAATTCAAATTCTCAAGATACCTAGTTTGTGAAGCAACATAGAAAAACAAGTTTTTCATTACAAATATTAAATGAGAGCTTGTCACGCACCCCAATTGCTGCTATGTAGGTTGCTCTGAAAGATACACCTCATAACTATTTCCATGGAAAATACATCAGATACAAAGAGCACAATGACAGTATTTGATAAAGTAAAATTCTCAACTAGAAAACACTGCTTTTCAACTTCATCACTATTAGCTATGCATTTTTGCCAGAGATGAACAAGAGCCTCATGGCATACTTGTCAAAATCTGCACAAATGAAGGTGATCCACTGTTTCAAAGCTGCTATGATTACATCGTTGCTAGGAAAACATTGCCCACATAGTCCATCTTTCATCAGCCCAAAGAGAAGTCAGTCAGAAGGCACCAAATTTGCATGGACTACCTGGTGGGTGCGTTAGGATAGTCCAGCCAAGATCAGTGATGTGCTCCGCAATTTACAGATAATTATGGGGCCTGGTGTTATGCTGCAAGAGTAAGGTTGTCTTCTCTGGCCTGACTCTATGTCAAGCCTTCAGCTCAGTCAGCATCATGATGTGGTGGTCAGAATTGATGGCCTGTCCAGGTTCCAGGAAATCCAGAAAGACATCTTTCCTATCACAAAAGGCAGTGCACACTGCTTTATCTACTGAGGGGCTGCATCATGAACTTTTTCTCTGATGGGGAACTCGCATGTTGCTACTCCACAAACTGCTGTTTTTGACTGCAGCTCACAGTAATGCCATCATGTCTTGTTACCAGTAATTATGCAATCCACAGAACTCGCATTGGTTCAGTAGGCCCTAACAAATAGGGTGTTCTTTCTGTTCCTATGTCAGCACTCATGGGACCATCCTGGCATAAATAGTGGTTTTCCAACATTGTGACCATTGTTTCCAATGCACTGCAGTCAATATTCAACTCTGTACACAATCTCCTGGTCAAGATCCAATTCATGCAGATGAGCTGATTGAGATGCTCTTCATTTTGTGGTCTGATAGCTGTGCACGGCTGTCTGGAACATGACTTCAGTGACCTTCAGGTCACTGCTGTGATGCACCACTGTGCTCACATCCACTGTCTGGTCTCCATACATGTTCAGAAAGTGCCAGTGAACGTCAACAGGTGCCATTTTTTCCCACATGGAGGAATTCAATTCTGCCCCTCTGCTTCATACACACTTTGATATCAGATGGCATTTTCTAAGACTGCTTTTCTGCTACCATCCATCACACCGCAACGACGTGGAACAGAACACTGGTTGGTGGTGTGACAGTTGAGGTTGAACCTTCTCACACCTGCCTCTAATATTGTGGGCAAACATAATGAAACACTAGGCTCAGCGAGATGCTACTCCTGAAGTTTATGGGCCAATCCTAGGTGGGTAGGAATTTCAAAGATCAAACAGAAACATTAACTGAAAAAACCTCAAGAGTATTTGTAGTTAAGTTTAAAACATTTTCTATTTTACTTAACATGTGAATATATAAGCCATCTTTGAAATGAGTATTCCTCAGAGGCAATCAACATGTACTACACCTCAGTAACATACACATATACTGTGTTCCCTTTAATAAATTTCTTTGAAATTCATAACACTGGGTGGGAAAAAACTACATTCTAACACATGTCAAGCACTTCCATACTTCAGAAGTCTGCATTGTTTAAGTAGATGTTGCTCTAACAAAACTAAAAAACCTGTATTTGAAGTAATTTTTTAACACTAATCTTCTGAAAAGTGTAAACAAGTAAAAAACACACACACAACTCACACTTCAGCATAAGACCAAGCAACTAGAAGAATGCAAAGGCAAACAGGGAAAAGAATAACTAAGGAATGTCACATACAAAAGCAAGCTTTTCCTGAGCTCACAATGACGTTCCTATACACTACTGCAATTGCCATATCCACGGGAAGTTCTTGAAAAGTCTCTTTTGGATTTAAGAATTTCCTCAATCTAGTTAGAGAGGAAAGGAGCTAGAGGCAGAAAACATGAAATTATCATTTTATACCAGCTGCCTGCATTCCCAAATTACAAATTAATCACACTAATTAAGAAAGTAAGAAACTTTCAACTCTGATTATCTAGGGCTCCGGAATTCCAGGGATACTGCTGCCTAACAGTGGAAGGTATTTTTCAGTAATTTCAGTTTCTGAGTTTCAGTTTCCAAGTTTCTATTATTTTATAGCCAGAGTTTGTGGTGTGTTCTTACAGCATACAATAATAAAAAGACAGGTTTAAGATGTACTGCTATTTGGTAGTTGAGAAAAATAATAAATGGAAGAGATGATTCAAAGTATTATTCCCAATCCTAACTTTTCATTTTAGTAGGTCAGGACAAAGTAAGGCAACCATGCTTAATAAAGAACATAGTAAAAAATACTACGTTTTCCTGAGAGGAACTGAGAATTCTGAGGATTCTGAGAAAGAAACTATCTTGCATTGTCCTAGCTTTTATACATCACAACAATTACCTCCAGGGACCTGTCATGTCGGAATCCCCATACGCAGGCTGCAACTGACACAGGAGATACAAAGAAGAGTGGCATGAAGACCAGAAGCCAGAAATGAGTTCCTCTTTCGATTCTGTCACACACCAGAACTTCGAACATCAGCAGTAGCAGGTGGATGCCTACTGCAATTAACATCGCTTTGAACTCCACACATGTTTCTCCTTCTGCTCTAAAAAGAGGTAAAGAGAGTATTCAGTTTACTTGCCAAAGAGAAAGCACACAGCTCTGCAAACAGCCCCAAACATTTTGTTCACAGGGATTAGTTTTGAGACGGTTAACTCCGTTGTTTAAATAAATTCACATCTTACTCCCAGTTACCACTGTTAAAATACAGCACTGATGAAGAAACAGGACTTCCTCCCCATGAAGTTGTACAATTCAGTTATTTCTACTCAGACAAAAAAGCAAATTAAATTTCCACAATTTGAAAATTTTCCAAGGATTCAATCACTGTGCAGATAAAAAACAGGATTTCTGTCTTACAAACTAAACACTCAAGTTATTTCCTAGCAATGTGCACGATAACCAAGTCTAAAATTACGTCTGGTTCCTATCCCGGCTCTCACTGACTACACCTTTCCCCACAAAATGTATTTAAGTCACCTAAATCTGCACATTCCAGCAGAATATTACATATGTATTTTACGTATTAATAATAACAGCAGAGACAGAGAAACTATGTTTTTTTCCCTATATCTGGTAAATCAGACAGTCCTGAACCACACAATAGAATGCATCAGAACACCATCTGTACATAAAACTTCCCATTTTATATCCACCAAAGAAAGAAAAGTGGTATGAAATTATAACATTTGATATAAGGTAGCTTCCTTTCCTTAGCATGTATTCACATCCCATTGAGATTGTCAGAAAAGTCAGCACTTGTGCATTTAAAAGGCTCAAAGCTATTTTAGCTTACACTGATCATTAAAATATCACAGTTACGCATCTCTGACAAAGAACAAACAGGAATTTTTAATTCGTCTGCACAAGCACCTCACTTTGGAAATGTTACATGTCTGTGTACATCAGTGTGTTAAACTACGTGGTTATTTCTTATCAAAATGTAGTTGTAGCCTAAAGAGAATTATCCATCTTCACTGCGTACTCAAGAATAACTAAATATTCATCTGTACACTGAGATTACATACCAAGGTGAAGAAAAATCCACCATTCTTGAAAATGATCTGTATATTTAAGAAGCTGATTTAAGAAAATAATCCAATTAAGCATAGCAAATTTCTAGTGCTATAAAGACACATTTTTATATGGATTACATTAAAGAGAAGAATTCTCAGTGTTCGAACAGAAAGATGAGTTCCCCATGACAGGTCTTAGCTTCCCAAAGACAATATTTTTGAAGCTTGTGAGAAACTGCTGCAGCTATGATGAAGACATCCATAGCCATATAACACTGCCTGCACTCACTTTAAATGATTATCACGAGCTACATGTTAAAAGCAAACCTTCTAGATGTTATATCTTCCAGTTCTTAAAAATCTACGTATGGGTTTATCTCAGTAGTAAGATGTCCTACGTTCCCTCTGTTCTGCCAAACAAACACCCACAACTTACCGATACTGCGGGTTTCGGGCCCACACTCCCGTTCCCACTGAGGCACCAACAATCACCATCAGCTTCCACAGCCATATTGGAGCAAACACAGCCCAGTAGCTCCATTGAATTTTGTCATCCAGACGTAGGGATAGCAACACGGAGAAAAGCAGCAGGCAGGCGTAAATAAGAAATTTGCTAGAAAACAAGCAAAAAGAAATTTAGGCAGGCAACTCAATTTATTAAAGAACAAATAAATCAGTCAAAGCTAAAATTGAACAGGCCAACTCCCATCAGGAAATATCTTTCAAAGTCCTTCGCAAAGAATCTGATCAGGTTTGAAGAGTCAGAGATTCTACCATAAACACAACATACAATCTTTCACATGTAAGATCCCTGCTTCAAGGGAATACATCTAAAGCATTCCTTCACGACAAACATAACGAATGGACTTCTATAAATAGCTCCCTCCCACAAGGATCCAGTCCAGAGCCGTGCTATTACAGGCTTAGAGACATGCCAGCTGTATGTGTTGTGGGGAAATGCATTCTTTCATAGAAATCAAATAGCGTAAGTTAAAAATAGGGTGGACAAAGCTACAAAAACGGAGTAACTTTGTTTTGAGTGTCAAAGACTGATTAAAGATGAAGGATTGTTACATGCTGTGATACAGCAGGCTCCACAGATTGCTTTTACAGTCCATTAAATGAAAGCGATGTTATAGAAAAAACCCACAGGTGAAGCTTTTAACAAAGCTAGTGACTACGGAGTCAGCCTTGTCACTGCAATACTGAGGAGCTCTGTGTGAGTTTAAAATAGTTACAATGGCACACTTCATAAGCAAGTCAGTCTAAGAAGGAATAAGTGTGCACAGAACACCTGGAAAGGGGCACAGGAGCTGCGCGCACCTGCAGGAGTCACACAGCGGCACCGGGCACAACCGCAGGAAGGAAAAAAAGTCACCCACGCTTAAGCTGCCCTTCACCAGCGGATCTGCTTTGTAAAGCACACCATCACGCCGCAGCAACGCTCCGTAATTACGCGTATCCCAAACACACTCACTGCGGAGCAAAGCTGCTTAGCAAGGGCTGCCTTCATCCCAGCGGCGTAACTCACCGCCTGCCTTCGCCCCTATCACACAGCCACAAAGCCCAGCAGGTCAGGCTGCCTGGCTCCTGTCCGCAGCAAGGGTCTCACACGTCCCTTAAGGACGAGCAGCAGCGCTCGGCAACAACGAAACCCCGCGAGCTCCGGAACGCACTTCCCTGCTTTCCCCCAACTTTCGGGTGGGTGTCGAACGCCGCAGCACAACGCATTTCCTGGAACGCCCGTCGCCCTTCCTCCGGTGCACGGCGCTGAGCGCCGCCCTCCGCCACCGCTCCGAGCCGCGCCGCCGCCCGCCCCGCGCACACGCTTCGTCCGCAACCCCTCCGTAACGTCAGCGCGCAGAGCCGAGGCCGAGCTCAGCCCCGGCCCGCTCGGCAAGGCGGCGGGAGCCCCGCGTTCGGAGGACCGAAACAAAGGAACGCCCCCCGCAGCCCCCAGCGCCGGACCGGGCCGCCCGCACCTGGGGTTGAAGTCCTGGAACAGGCCCCGCAGATTCATGGCAGCACAACGCCGCTACTCCCGCGCTCTACCAGCCGCGCATGGCGCGCCGCCGCCACTCGGCTCGGCCCGACCCGGCCTCGCGCCGCTCCGCTCCGCTCCGCCCCGCCGGAACCGGGCGGGCAGCCGGGCCGGCGCACGCGCGCCGCGTTCCCTCCGCCGGGAAGAAGGCGGTCCGCTCCGCGGCCTCGGGCGAGCTGCTGCGCATGCGCCAAGCCGAAGCGCTGCGTCGCGGGGCGGCCCGCTGTGCGGACCCTGAGCTGCCGGGAGCTGCGCGGTGACGTTGCTGCCGGATGGTGCACGCGTGCGTTAAGTTCATCTCCGGCGTAATCGCTGGATGAGCCATCTCAGTGCTACTGAAAGGTGGGAAAGTAAGCCGGTCGTTTCACCCCACGTTACCCGGCTGGCTGCGCTGTGGTAACGGGCTTTGGAGGGAGGAGGAGGCAGGATTTTTGCCAGCATTCTAACTAACTACACTGCTATCAGTAACACCTCAGCCGTGGGCAGGATCTCAGGCGTTTTGTCTGGGTTATTGCTGTGGGTGCCGTGCAGTGCATTGCCCGTTGCTGTAGGTGTATATCAGGTGGTGACAGATGGGAAAAAGCAATGCAACGTAGGAAGAGAAAGACGTTTCTCAAAAGTTCTTTGCTATGAGAGCGGTGAGGTGCTGGAACAGCTGCCAGAGAGGCTGTGGGTGCCCCGTCCATCCCTGGAGGTGTTCAAGGCCAGGCTGGATGGGGCCCTGGGCAGCCTGGGCTGGTGTGAAATGTGGAGGTTGGTGGCCCTGCGTGTGGCAGGGGGTGGGAGATTCATGATCCTTGAGGTCCCTTCCAGCCTGGGCCATTCTGTGATTCTGTGAAAAGGTTGGCAGCTGCTTTCATTTCTGTTTTCGATGTGATCACATCTGCTGTTTAAATGTCTCTGAATCGGGTTGAAATTCACAATTGCACAGATAAGAGCTGCAAGAGTGATTCAATGCCGAGGGAATAACATGTCTTAATGAACTGAGTATTTCAGTGACACTAAGATCGTGTAAGTACTGAGAAAACAGTAGGTACTGAAGAACTTCAACAAGAATGAAGGCTGAGGACTTAAGCTAAATACATTCAGAATAAAAATGAAAACTTTTTTTTCCCCTTCATCCATTCCATAAATGCACCTATTAGCTACTGGAACAAATTGCTCTGAGAAACAGGTTTTTCATTTTTAATGAAATTCAGGTGCTGTCTGGAAGGTACATGCTAGTTAAACTCAAGTCAATGAGCTTAACAGTAACAGGGGTTATGAAATCAAATAGCAGGTCAGGACGATATTGGTGGTAGGTGGACTAGATGATCTTAGAGGTCTTTTCCAACCTTGGTGATTCTATGATTCTATGATTTGCACTATGAGTATCTTGTGATAGGTTATCTGACGATTCTTTCTGAACTTAAAATTTCCATACCTCCTCAATAATCAGGATTGCATTGTAACTGAAATGTTAACAAAAGAAAAAGCAATTGTATCTTGACCTCCGGAGTTTTCTAGCTCCATCATAAAAAAAAAAGATTAAAAAAAAAATTAGAAAAACCCAAACAACCAAAAAACAGGAAAAGGAAATGAGCTAGGTCTTCATCCAGTGCTAACAAGGCTGCTAGTTTATATCAGCTAAGGAACTTATATGTAATGTGATGACTTCTTAAAAACCATAGCTGGTTGGAGCCTCTGACAGCATTCATTAGATAATGTGGTTCAAATAAAAAAAATGTGATTAATTCATGGCAAAGTGCAGGTGCATTTTTAACCCTGTTGGCAACAGCACAAATAGCTGACATATTTCCACACCAGGAGGTTTTTGCATAATATTTTCAGTTCCAAGAAGGCAAGCGTATGTCAGGGTATACGAGAAAGCAAAGACAAGTTGACACAAGTAATAATAGCAGGGAGGGTGTGTGAGGAGACTGGCAAGCAGTCAGGTTGAGAGGGACGTGTGAAAACGGAAGAAAGGAGAGGGAAAGGAAGGGATGAAAGCTGGGCAGTCTTCAGATACTGATGAGATAAAAAGGTCCCATGTATTAGGACCTGTGGCAGTACACTACACAAACTTCTGAAAAAAAGATAAATTACAAAGCTTAAAGAAATTAATATTAGAACTTTGTTTTTCATTCTGCTCTTTCAAATGTTGAGCTTTACTAGTTTGAAAAAGAGAACACATGCATAATGTATGTATTCAGTGACAAAGTAAATCACAACATACAAAGAAACTACTAGACAAGGCAGTACCTGTGGTCATTATCCTCAGACAGGTGCAATTATAAAACAAAGTCAAAATAATATTAACAAGAAATTAACTTAGAATAATTTAGAAGCTTAGTAAAGCATGTTTATTTAAATAATATTCATTAAGGTCCATAGGAGTAAATCAAGAAAGATTTCTTCTGCAGTTGCAATTTTGGCTGACTGCCCAGACAGCAAAGGCATTCCTGTGAGTGATAAAGAATCATGGAATTGTAGAACTAAAAATAAATCCCAAGTTCCAGAAAACAGAGAGACAAAGGCTAAAATAAGTAAATAAATAAAAGGGATGGGGGGAGATAAGTGGGTAAAAGGAAAACAGCTCTTTGCTGTTGGACCCAACCTGCAGGGCCACAGCTGAGAAAATGCCCACTTTATTTACTTTTATTTATTTGTTTTCCTGAAGAAATATGTAACACATTTAGATTGCTGTAGGACAGTGGACTTTCCCCCAGAAGATGCTGTCAGATGCTAAGTATCTGACACATTCTCTGTGTTGTTTGTCTATGAAATAACTGTTCTTGCTGCAGGTGATGAAGATGGGCTGTAAAGAGGTGGGCACAGAAAAGATGATGCACGCAGGGCTGTTTCATGGCGCCACTCGAATGCATACATCACAGACAAATCTATGCATGCACCAGTTCCTCCCTGCTGGACTCCAGTTTCCACACTCACCTGGGGACATACAACTTGTGGTGTCAAAGCTGTTTTCCTTACATTCTTCCTTTTCACTATCCTGCTCATCCTTTATCCAGTCTTCTGGTACATTGGTATGAGTGGGAACAATGAAGATGCCTGAGTGCAGGCAGGCTGCACTGGGAGGCTGGACTCAGCACCAAGCCCAAGTCTCACAAGTACTGTGGTGTCCAAGCTGAGTGCATTCATGTGCATGTTTGTGTAGGTACCCTGGGACATCACTGTGTGGCCTTGTAGCTGGTGAATGTCAGTGGTGTTACCAAAAATGTTACCAGAGCCAATTAAATGCTTTTCTTCTCTCCTCCTGACTGCCAAGTTTCTTTAGTTTGCTTTTAGCCTGTTCAGATAGTCTTTTATTTTGGATATTTTTTGTATTTATATATTGTGTATTTATATATTTTATTTATATCTGGGAAGTTCATAAGTATCCACAGGGCTGCTGTAGGGTTTCAGAGCCAAGAGAAGGTTGAGAAGTGGCTACTGAAGGATATATGTTCATTTTTGTCGAACCCAGTACAACAAAAATCAAAATGACACGGAGCAGGCAGCTGGCTATGGTATCAGTCACCTCCATTCAACCTCTTTCAGCTAAATCTAATAGCTTAGAAATGAAAATTATTTATTTTCCTGATCTGAGCAATTAGTCAAAATGCTTCTTCACAATGCCATCCAAATGTTTATGATGCTGTGAGAAAGCAGCTAATAGCTCATAATACATAGAACAGAGCCGTTACAGAGAAAACAACAGCAGTACTTTATACTGTAGATTAGACAGTTCGTCTTTCTATCCAAACTTGATTCATTTGATATTTATGATGGTCTGTTTGCCTTTTTTTTCTCGGCTCATAGTTAATAGGGTATTAAAAGAGACGTTATTAATTGTAATATCCTACTTTCCTTCCATTAAATTGTCCACTGAAGTTGTTACTTTCAGATAACCAGAAACTGACATTATTAGCCATAATTAGATTCCTATTAAATTCTTGCCTAAATGAGGTGAAATACTTTTGAACTTAAAATAGTAATTAATCTAACTGTAAATTGTGTGCCTGAATACAATTTTCTTTCTGTGTTCCAGTGGATTTCTGTATAAAGGTGGAAATATTATCCATTAATAGTTAATTTTGCATAGCTACTGGTCTAGACTAGCAGCCTTTCCCTACAACAAAGGTAAAGTTTATTAAAATTTGATCACATGTAAAAAGTGCCTGTAAATATCAGATGAGTTATTCATGTACATATGCATCCCCTTATTTGTTCATTTTCTGCCAGTGTTCAATGTCTGGTATGATCAAGCCCAAAATTAGAGGGCTCTGTAGTAGGGGCTCAGTTACACCCATCTGCCAGAAGATTACAGAGAAGGACTTGTCCCACAAGGATTTGTGACTTCAGAACAACTCCTCTAAGTTTACTTGGAAGTATTGAGAAGGGTACCTGTATTTTTAGGTGAGAGAAGGCATTAGAGTGTTTTCCTAGACAAAGTAGCAAATTTCCATGTTAGCTGTGGTTGTAGAAGAATGTAATAGTGTAATGACAAAAGGACCACTTTCTATAATAATCAAATGTGGGCAGAATAATCAAACTGAGGGCAGAAGTGATATTTTTGTTGTTGTTCAAAGATCTTTTAAGTTTTTCATGAAAATGAAGAACTAAGGGCTAGGTATTTCATATTAAGAAGATAGGGAAAAAAACTGAAAATGTCTTCATTTACACAAAAGGGAAACATCAAATGCATTTGCTCTTTACTTGATAATAATATTTTTTCTTTTAAGGAAAGCTAGTTGAAAAGAATATGTGTGTACATTTAGTTAGAGTTGTTTACTTAAGTGGTGGGACCTGCTTTGCTTGCCTGGGGGAGCCTCCAGAACACTCAGCAAAGAATAATGCTTGCAGGCTGAGTATGCTGGGTAGATGAAACGCACAACTTGGAATATTTGTGCCGCTAGTTATGTAGTCTCACTGGTATATTATCTGCTAAAATTGCTTAAGCTGAAAATTGTTGCAGAGTACGGATTTCCAGCTCTTGGGATAGAAGGCTCTAACTGCTCCATTCTTGTGTATTTGAATGGAGCTTATAAGAGAAGTATCCCAAAAGTTCATTTTGTGGCCTCTATCATTGAGCAGGTATTATGACTGAAGAAATTTTAAGCATTAAACTGTATGTATCCAGAGCTGAGAAAATGGCAGTTGAGATGTGATACAGCAGTATAAGAAAAACCTGTCCCTTCCTGATCTCTCTTTCACTCAGAAGTACCTTGCAGTCTAGTCCTTGTCTTTTTGTATCTTTTGGCTAAAAACAAACGTCTGATGATCTTTTTGAGCCAACCTATTCAGTTGCATGCATCAAGGAGAACTGTGTGTGAGGAAGTGTATTCAACTGAATTACTGTGCACCTGAAATTAATTCCTGTAAAGGTGATTGAAAGATGTTCAGGAAGGGTGAAAGTTCTGCAAAATGTAAATGTTCAGCATGTGTACTGACAATTAATCATGTCTTTTTTGACTTTTTACTCCTACAAAAAAGCTTTACAAAAATTGTCCTTCATCGAGCTTTGACCTACCAGGCCCCTCTTGGTGCAGCTACTCACCTTTCTTCCCATTGATGTACTTCAGCTTTTCTGCTGCGACAGTTTGTTCCTGAAGGCACTTCCTGAGCACTTCTGCAGAAAGAAGGATAATTCTTCACGTTGGATCCCTCTGCTTAACGTAACTGCAGAAAACACAGATATTTTGGTAATATGTTCCCTCTGTTCAGAAATAAGTTGTTCTTAAATTCTTCAGTGTGACAACATTTCTAAAGAACTCTACAGGCTTATATTCGTTTATGCTCACAGTAAAGCTCTAATATTGATCAGTACAATAGGCTGTGTTTTACAGAGTAAAATGATGCAGAGAAACTAACGGCTATGACAGGCTCCTTTGTCAGCAACTTTAAATTAAATGTAAGGCAAAAAGCTGTGATGGCTAAGAAAACATGCACTGCAATTGCAGTGGAAGTGTGATATATACATGCTAAATATTTGTAAACATATATTTGTGTCAATATACGTTCACTGGGCACTGCAGTGTAACAGTAATAATGCCAGTGCTGTGTCATCCTTGCAACAATTCTGCTGTGAGTTAATAAGACCTCTTAGCCATTCAAGATGCTGTTTTGCAAAAGGGACTTAAGTAGCCCCATATCCTCCAATATAAAGATGTTTTATACCAGCATTTCCTTTTCGTACTTCTGCTGTTAATGGGAAGCAGTCAAATAGTTTACTTCAATATCATAAAAAATAAAATGGGTATCATGGAGACTGGTGCTACTGATCTGCATACAGACACCAGCTCTGCTGCTTATTTGCTTCCAGAAACCCCAGGGACAAAAGTGCCTAGCCATAAAAATCAGGAAAACATAGGAAATATTAGAGCCAACCTCCACAGACAATATTACATCAGGAAAGCTCAAGCTAAATTTTCGGTCAGATAACGTGGCAATGGGGATTTTAGTGCCTTTCTTAGATGTCTTGGTGGTCTCAGCTTTCTTGATTGCTATGGCCAGATACTGTAGTTGTGAGGGTGATGTGGAGAAGGGCTTGGCAGCAAAGAACAGCCATGGTGTCTGAACTTCAAGAATTGCATTTCTCTTGAATTTACATTTTATTTTAAGTAGTGTGTTTGTGTGTGTGTTGGGGGTTTGGGGCAGTAAGTAGAGGGAGGGGATAAACAAAGCACATTATGCAATTCCTGTCTGCTGCTGAATGAGTCTTGAGCACCAGAAATTGAATCCCCTGAGATAGTTTATGTTGGGGACCAAACAGACATTTCATTTTTATTCCATATTCCCAGTACCTCGCATTAGCTCAAGAAGACATCATATAATTTCTGTTTTATAATCAGTGCCATTACTTCTTCCATAAGCCATCTACTTATAGTTGGTTCTGTATAAAAACTATAACTCAGAACAGTCTCTGTGCCTGGCTGAACAAAATGAAGTGATGGAAAATAAACTGAATCAACCTTCTAATTTGTCAAGCCTACTTTTCTGTTGGTAACAGCCTTGACTCCTGTCTAACATACCTGATGATTCATGTGTCCTGTTTGCTTTTCAAATGTCTCCAAGTCACACTATTAAATTACTGGAATATAGTAGCATTTAAAGTGAAGGTAGTAGCTCAGTAATAATTCAGTTATGTGGACGACAGCATAGCCATGACCTATTTCCAGGATCATTATTCCTGTTTTGTGACAGAACAGTAAATTTTTTACAAAAAAGACCTATCTCTGAGCTTGAAAACCCCAATTTGAAATTCTGTGGATTTTACTGTATGCCTCAGTGTTAACATTTGTTCACAGAGTGGAGATTGACTGGTAATTGGCAAAGAACATCTCTCTCAATCTGTTAGAAAATCTTTAGGCCAGCCTGCAATTTTGCATCATTAAAAACAGCAGTGATCTAATACCTACAAAGACGCAATAGGTGTTGGCATTAAATGCAGCTGCTTAGTTTTGGAGTTAAGGCCTTCTGAAACTGAACTTTGAAATCATTTCTGTTACAGTATTGTTTGTATTTTATTTGGCAAATTAGTTGAAGGGCAAAGGCTTTTTTTTATTTTTGTATATTGAATGTGCCCCTAAATCACTGTCCTGCAGCCCAAAACTATTATTCACTTGTAAAGTATTATTACTTCAGCAAGTTGCTGTTCATATTAATGCCAGTTGGGATTGTAATTTGAGGAAATCCAAAAGCCTATGGATTTCATAAACTATTCTGCCAGTATGATGCTAGAAAATGTGCAGCTGTTTGGCCAAAACAGGATTTGATGCAGTGTTTTAAAATCATCTGCAAAAGCTGTATCTACTTTTATTATAGATACTCTACTTTTTCATCTTAATCTGTTTTGGTCATTCATTACTTGCCTTCCTGTTAAGAGGTAGAAAATTTAGGCAATCTGTGCTCCATCCCACTTTGCTCTCTTTGCAGTCTTCATCCTGCCTTGCCAATGGCTTGCAAGTTACTCATGTTTGGTGCTACTCTGTGTCACTTCTTTCCCTCCCAGAGTGTTCAGGAGTTTTTGAAGCAAAGATGGAAGAGCAGGTGTTGTATCCTTCTTCTCAAATAAGAACTATCAATTTCATAGAAATGGTGATTTATTCAGTCAGTGTTTCCTTCAAGGCCTTCTTAACTTTATGAGGCTTTGAAGGTGGATCGGATCACCACTGTCCTGGCAATATTCTTAAAATCCATGCATAGCATCCAGCACTTGATATCAGGCTGCTTGGACCAGCCAAACTCATAATGTTCCAGAAATTTCTCAGTGGACATATTCTGTAACAGGAAATCAGTGACCTTTCTAGGAAGAGGCCGACTGGAAGATACTTAGCTCCAAAATACAAAGGCTGTTTCAGAAAGCTCCAGCGAAACAGAAAACTGAATTATCTCTATTTTTGCTATCATCTGCAAAGGAGGACAATAGCAATGCTATGGACTTTACAAGAGTATGAACAGCGTGAGAGCTTATACCAAATCAGCACTGTAGGTACCATGGGTAATCCCTGCTATCATATAATGGGTGACTGGAATTGTGGGTACTTTCAGAGACATCTCAGTTGTCATAGAAGCGATGTGGTTTTCTCCACTTGCATTTCTAATTTTTGGCAGAACTGCTGTACCAAATAATTTGTCAGGTCTCTGCAGCATTGGAGATTTACATACACAGCACCTGATAAAATGCCCCTGAAGCTGCTTTTGGGCATTGAAATGGCAGTCCAGTATGGCTCTGGCAAGAATCAGTGGTGATGGCATCATTATTGACTCTAACAGAAACAAGGTGAGGTCTGTTTTGTATTAACTGGAGAACACAGGTCAATCTGACCTGGGTTTAGATTTTTTTTAGTTTGAGTGCTGTGTATTTAGATAAGATTTTCTACATTAACTAAAATTAGATAAATCTAGAAACAAGTGAGTACTGATTTTTGCTTATTTTAACAGCTTTTTGAACAGTGCCACTATCTTTGATTTGTTCGTTGATATTCCTGTCACATGCCTTGCAGAGTTTTGTTTTTTTAATCAGAATTGAATTTTGTCTGCTCAAGATAGCATGTTAGCCCTCAAATTTTTATATTTTTCTTTAAGCTCACACTTTGTTCTTCTTTACTTGCCAAAAGTAGTAGTCACCCAAATTTTAAACACAGATAACATTACTGCAGATTTGTAACCCTGCAGTACTTTATTTTATTGCTAGATTTAAGGAAAGTTTTGTTTTTGTTTTTTTTAATAGCAAAGATCACGTCTTTGCTAATTTTAGAATGTTTTTTTTTTCCATGTTTACCATTACATTTTACATCATTACATCATGATCTGCATTTGAAACAGAAATGTTATTATATAAATAGAAAAGGGAATTAATTTGCAGTATGTTTGAATAAAATTTTGTATAAGTTTACCTTTAAGAAGAAATAGAATCATAGAATCACAGACTGGCTTAGGTTGGAATGGACCTCAATGATCACCACCCCCAGCCCCTGCTGTGGGCTGGCTGCCCCCCAGCTCAGGATGCCCAGGGCCCACCCAGCCTGGCCTTGGGCACCTCCAGGGTTTGGCACCCACAGCTCAGTGCAGCAGTGCCAGGGCCTCGCCACCCTCAGAGCAAGGATTTTTTTCTTATTATCTATTCCAAATCTTCTCTCTTTTAGTTTAAAACCATTCCCCCTTGTCGTATCACTTCCTACGTAAAACGCTCTCTTCCTGTTTATAAGATTCCCTCAAGTAACTGGAAGGCCGCAGTGAGGTCTCCCCAGAGCCATTTCTTCTCTGGGCTGAATAAGCCCAGCTGCCTCATCCTTTCTTCACCAGAGAGGTGCTCCAGCCCTATAAGCATATTTGCGGCCCTCCTCTGGGCCCACTCCAACAGCCCCACATCCTTCTTGTGCTGAGGGCCCCAGGCCTGGTTGCAGTGCTGCAGATGGGGTTTCACGAGGGCAGAGCAGATACGTAACAATCCCCTCCCTGGTGCCACCCCTCTGTTTAATGCAGCCCAGGACACAGCTGGCCTTCCAGGCTGCCAGCACACATTTCTGGTTCATGTCCAGTTTTTTGTCCACCGGGAACCTCCAAGTCCTTCTCTGCAGGGCTGCTCTTCAGGAGTTCTTCCACTCTGTGCTCTATTTGGAATTGCCCCAACCTAAGTGTAACACCCTTCACTTGGCCTTTTTGAATCTCATTAAGCTCACATGTGCCCGCTTTTCAAGCCTGTCCAGGTCCCTCTGGATTACATCCCTTCCTTCCATTGTGTCAACTGCACCACTCAGCTTGGTGTCATCAGGAAACTTGCTGAGGGTGCATTCAATCCTACTACTGTCTGTGTCATTGAGAAAGATGTTGAAGAGCACCAGCCCCAAGACAGACTCCCATTACCATCTCCCAGCAAATCTGTTTCCCAAAACTTACTGCTGCTAGAATATTTCAGAGTAAGGGTTGATTGTGGCTTTAGTTGTTTTTTGTTTGTTTGTTTTTTGGTTTTTTTCTGTATTGTTCTGTTTTACATTTTTGTCACTTAACATGATCCATATGAAAATTTTTGAAGTAAACAGTAATAAAATATATTATTTCACAAAAATATGCCCTTGAACACATTTATTGTTTTCACCTGAGTCTTCATAGAATAGCAGTGCCAACTTACAGGACAAAGGGCCTACCCATTGAACAGCTCTTGCAAACACCTTCTCATTGACTAAAAGGGGACTGTTTATATCCATAATGATACAGAAAAGACTATCTTAAGAACCATGTTTAGGAGAACAGAGTACGCTCAGCATAGGGCATTTGGGATCCAGCATTTCTGACAGCAGTGTTGTTATGGTAGGGGAGTGGATACAGGTTAGACAAAGAAATAGTCTTAGAATTCTGTCTCCACTCATACTAACAACAGAAACACTGACTCACTCTTTTAGTAACCAGACACGAGCTATTCAATTCTGCAGCTGTACCAAGGATAGCACCAACTTTGGAATACTCTGTTGATTTTATCTTTATCTGTTAGTTATTGAATTGGGTGAGTGACTGTTAGAGAAACAACATTTGCAAGAACTTTTCTTCTGGTGGATCAGAAAACCTGCAGCAGGGCTTGTTGTGTACTAGGGCTCTTTGGCAAAGTGGCTCCTTGGCAGGATGCTTCTGGAGGTGTACACTGTTTTAGCATATGAAATAGTATTACTCATGGGTAGCTGGAGATCAGACCTCATGAGTCAGAATTTGGAAATCGCTGGGGTAGTAACTGACCCAGTCTGCTGTTGTGTAGGCAGTGAACTTGGAACTGTGTAAAATGTTTACAACAGGAGTAAACAAAAAATAATTCTTCGTAGTTCTGAATTTTCTGCCTCACAGATTTTTTCCTCTGATGAGCTGTGAAGAAAGGAGATAATAGAAAAAGAAAGAATTTGATTTTGTCAAAATACATCTATTACAATTTCTGTATCTTTATTGTTTACTACTGTAGTGTATAATCAAGCATTATAACCAGTGTCATTAAAAAAATTGTACAGCAGTAAGTCCTTGCTCATTTCCAAAGGGCATTATGCTAACTTTAAGCAATTCTTAGTGTTACCTTATTACAGAACCCCACTCATCCCCTCCTGCTTTCCCCCTTGTAACACTACGCATAGATAGAAGGCAGGGTCCTTATCTTCACAGGAATCACCTCTCCTGTGCTTTGTAAGAAGAATGACACTGTACAAAACATCGTCTTAGTCTAAGTGAAGTAGTCCTGTACTTCTCATAATTTACTAATTGTAAGGTTATAATGTTTGAAACGGAGTTGCTTAACAGAGCTGGAGATCCCTGCTAGCAGTACCCAAATACTGATGAGCTTATTCCCTCCCTTTGCAGCATCTATTAAGGGCTGATTTGATTTCATTGTTAGCAACAGAAGTCAGATTTTTGTAACAACTGTATTTTGTAGTTACACTGAAAATATAATCCAAACGACCAAAATTTGCAAGTGAACAAGTCTGTAAATGTTTAAATCACAGATCAGTCCCTCATTAAAGAAGTCTGTAGCATTACATGACATTTATACAGGCTTCTCTCTCTTTGTTGCATTCACTGCGTAACTTGAGCAACTGCCCTTATCAATGCCTGTGGACACAGAGGTTATTTCTCAGGGGCTATGCTGCAGTGTACTTGCCCACAATCCTCATTTATTATAAGTTGTAACAAGGTCTATGCAGATGTGCTTGATACAGTGTTTTTGGCTTACCCTTGGGTGCTAAGGTTCACAAAAGACAGGATATTTGATTTGGTTCTGGAAGTACACCTATGACATCTTTCAGAAATAAAAACATTATTTAGAGACATCAACCTTATGTCTCAGTGGTTCTGGCAGCTCCATCTCTGCTGTTGGATTTCATTTCCTCGCCATATACGCTGGAGAAGACTGCAGATATTAATGCATGCATTAGTATTTTTACCAGGCCTCTTTCTCATTTGCTCTATATCAACTTTTACTGAAATAAAGTTGATTGGTACATAAAAAAAAAAAAAAGGAAAACAGTGCTTTTTAAAAATCATTGTAGAGATAACGACTTTTGCCACTTAGAACCTTCCTGATTAGTCAAATGCTTTCATTAATGCATGAGAAATGAATAATAATCTATATTCCATGTATGTTAGTTGTATTGATTCACTGAAAATAGTGTAGCTCAGAGTTTGAGTGAAACGATCATTGTACCCAACCATTTGTTTATGGAAACCTGCTTTCTTAGAATGAGTTCCTGAGCAATACAGAAACAAATCCCTTAGACTTGCTAATGAATTTAACATGGATTTGGAGATACTGTTTAAGACAAATGCAACTTTTTGTGAATTCAGTGGGGACCATGTGCAAGAACAGGATACAGATGTGCAGAGCCAAGACATCCTTCCAAAGCTGAGCTCCACACCTGGGATATATTATTTTTCCTGACCATATTGACTTTGTCATAAAAGCATTTTCTGTCTTCCTCTTCAGAGGAAAGGAAGAACATGAAAACCTGTAAGTTTTAAAGTATTTTTTTTATTCCTGTTTTGGTAGTTAACCCTTGGCATGTTGCTGCCCTCCATCCAGCAAGAGAATCAAAGTCACTTTACTGCACAAGTAAACAGCAGAGAAAACAAAAGTGATCACATACTTTGTATGGCAAAGTAATGTTATTTCTCTGATACTTGCATGTACTTCTTTACAAGCCTATTCCTTAGATGCTGAATTGTCAGCATGAGTTATCTTGTTGGATTTTGGCTCATGATCTTTGAACACTAAAGAAAAGCAATTTCCAAACAAAACTGAGGAAATTCTCTTTTGAACAAGAGTTGTACATGTGGAATTTTTTTCTGGAAGGTATCCCAGAATGTGAAGACAGTACCTTATAAGATCTGCTATGGGTCTGGTAGTACAGCCATTCCTTATGGAGTTGCATTAATTTGATTTTTTGCTACTAAATTTTGCTGTGCCATTTTTTTACTGTGTCTTAAATTTTGTCTGTCATGTTGTGATGTGGCCCACCTATGTTGTTAATATTTGTGCAAGCACTATTGCAGACCCCCTCAGTATATGTCTCAGCATACTGTTAGAAACAGGTTATGGGTTGGCAAAGGAAACTGGTTATAGGAAACTATAAGGCATTTGGTTTACAAACATGTGAAAATACTAAATTCTGATATAGATGAGGTGTATCACTTGTACATGTAAAGAGAACTTGCATACTGGTGTTAATTTTGCTGTGTCTAGCATGTACTGGAGGTATTGTGCAAGCCATCTGTGCCACAAGTGTAAAGGAGATCCAAAAAACCCAGCAAGACACAGAATCTTGAACGGTGTTGTACAATTGACATGTACATGAACAGTATGTTCAATACCTTGAGAAGGCATCAAGATTTTTTGTGTGCTTTTTGCTGCTTGGACCTGCTGTGAACTAATTGCACCTGATAAATCTACTGCCCTGGCTCTGGTAGGCTGGAGGGTACAACAAGACTACTTAACTACCCAATGGGGTGGGTTGGTTATATTTGAACTTCTGCTCAGCTACTCATTTTGTTTCTGAATGCTTGTTCTTAGCATACAGGAAAAAAACAACGGATTAGATCTTTTTTGTCTTAAAGATCACACTGGCAACATTTAATTTTCATAAAAAAGAGCCACCCACTCTTGAGGCACATAAAGAATAAAATTATAGATTCACAGAACCACAGAATGGCCTGGGTTGAAAAGGACCACAACGATCATCTCGTTCCAACCCCCTGCTGTGTGCAGGTCACCAGCGAGCAGCCCAGGCTGCCCAGAGCCACATCCAGCCTGGCCTGGAATGCCTGCAGGGATGGGCCATCCACAGCCTCCTTGGGCAACCTGTTCCAGTGCCTCACCACCCTCTGGGTGAAAAACTTCCTCCTAATAGCTAACATAAACTCTCCTGTCTCAGTTTAAAACCATTCTCCCTTGTCCTGTCACAGAATCATAGAATCATGTAATCGCTCAGGTGGGAAAAGACCTTACAGACGATCGAGTCCAACCACAATCTAACCACACTACCCTAACTCTAACAACCCTCCGCTAAATCATGTCCCTGAGCACCACATCCACATGGATTTTAAACACATCCAGGGATGGTGACTCAACCACCTCCCTGGGGAGCCTATTCCAGTGCTTAACAACCCTTTCTGTAAAGAAGTTTGTCCTGATATCCAACCTAAACTTACCCTGGTGCAACTTAAGGCCATTTCCCCTCATCCTGTCACCTGTCACCAGTGAGAAGAGACCAACCCCGCTCTCACTGCAATCACCTTTCAGCTATTGGAAGAGAGCAATAAGGTCTCCCCTCAGCCTCCTCTTCCCCAGACTGAACAGCCCCAGTTCCTTCAGTCTCTCCTCATAGGCCATATTCTCTGAGCCCTTCACAAGCCTTGCTGCCCTTCTTTGGACCCACTCCAGCACCTTAATGTTCCTTCTGTACTGAGGTGCCCAAAACTGAACACAGTACTCAAGGTGAGGCCTTATCAATGCTGAATACAGAGGCAAATCACTATCACTATCAACCGATGTAAACAGTAATTCCCTGCCCTGCCCCCTGAAAGTATTGGAAGGCCACAATGAGGTCTTCCTGGAGCCTTCTCCAAGCTAAACAAGCCCTGTTCTCTCAATCTTTCCTCGTAGGAGAGGTACTCCATCTCTCTGATCATCTTAGTGGCCCTCCAAGTGACTCATTCCAAGAGCTCTGCATCTTTCTTCCATTGGAGATTACATTATTTGAATCATAGAATCATAGATTCCTTAGATTGGAAGGGACTTTTAAATGCTATCTGGTACAACTCACCTGCACTGATCAGGGACATCTACAGCTCCATCAGGTGCTCAGAGCCTGTCCAGCCTGACCTTGAGTGTCTCCAGGGATGGAGCACTACTACCTCTCTGGGCAACCTGTGCCAGTGCCTCACCACCCTTAGTGTAAAAGACTTTTTCCTTATATCCATTTGTTTTGCATTTTTCTGTAAAACAAAAATTGCATGTTTTCTGTAGTAGAGGCTTTTCCTCTAGTTTTATTTTTGATAGTCTGATCATAGAGGCGTAGATATTTGCCATTCTGTTTCACTGCTGATCTGCCCTTTGTAGTCAAAGGAACAACTGACACTTGCGAAAAAAGAAAGAAAAACAACACGTGCCATCTTGGTTAAAATCACCAGACCGCAGTATTCACATGCCACTGAGTGAAAACTTGGTGTATGCTTTTTGTATTTGTATTTTTTATATTTAGACACTTCACCTGCTTGTTAAGTATTTAAGAACATATAACCATGTTTTTTTACTTCTTTTGTAATTCTTTAGCTTGACTGGACGCAGCCAAAGGATTGCGATTAACAGTTCTGTGTCAAGGTGGAGGCCAGTCACAAGCGGTGTCCCTCAGGGGTCGGTCTTGAGACCGGTGCTCTTTAACATCTTCATCAGTGACATAGATGATGGCATTGAGTGCAGCCTCATCAAGTTTGGAAATGACACCAAGGTGAGTGGTGCAGTCAATACATAGGAAGGAAGGGAAGCCATCCAGAGGGACCTGGACAGGCTGGAGAAGTGGGCCCATGAAAACCTAATGAGGTTCAACAAGACCAAGTGCAAGGTGCTGCACTTGGGTCGGGGCAATCCCAGGTATTTATACAAGCTGGGGGAAGATCTCCTTGAGAGCAGCCCAGTGGAGAAGGACTTGGGGGCCCTGGTGGACGAGAAGCTGGACATGAGCCAGCAGTGTGTGCTTACAGCCCAGAAGGCCAGCTGTGTTCTGGGCTGCATTAAAAAAGGGTGCAGGAAGAAGGAGGTGATTGTCCCCCTCTACTCAGCTCTTGTGAGTCTGCAGTACTGCGTGCAGGTCTGGGGCCACCAGTACAGAAGGACAGAGAGCTCTTGGAACGGGTCCAGATGAAGGGCCACTGAGATGATCAGAGGGCTGGAGCACCTCTCCTGTGAGGAAAGGTTGAGGGAACTGGGCTTGATTAGCTTGGAGAGAGAAGGCTCCAGGGAGACCTCATTGTGGCCTTCCAGTACATGAAGGGAGAACGGCTGTTTACAAGGGTGGATGTGATAGGACAAGGAGGAATGATTTTAAACTGAGACAGGGGACGTTTAAGTTAGTTTTTCACCCAGAGGGTGGTGAGGCACTGGAACAGGTTGCCCAAGGAGGCTGTGGATGCCCCATCCCTGGAGGCATTCAAGGCCAGGCTGGATGTGGCTCTGGGCAGCCCAGTCTGCTGTTTGATAACCTTGCAGTTGCAAATGGGAAGCATTTGTATGGTTATCCACAAGTTCATGTCATTCAGGAATACCAGCAATAAATCCCTTCCCTCTTCCATTATTCAAAACAGAAACTCTGCAGATTTTCAGAGCTTTTTATGCAGTATGTTCTTCCTGGATGTTTCCATGCTGCAGAGAGGAAACAACACGCAGCTTTCCTGTCCACTGAGGCCAGCAGTGGGCACATCTCAGCCCTGGCACTGCAGCGCCCAGCGCGTGCTGCCTGCTGAACGGAGCATCCCAACAGGCTGCATCAGCTCAGCCTTGGATCTCGTAGTAGTTCTGTACATACGGTACACGTTTAAAGGAAATGAGCATTAACTAGCAGCAGATCTGATTAACAAACGGCATGAGAGCTAAGTGTCACTCAGAGAGAACTTCTCTAAACATGAAGTGTAACGCCCCTGACTTCCTCATTCCTCGTGTTCTGCACGGGAAGACATAATTAGGCGGTGCCATGCCCTCAATGAGGAGCACTGCTGCAGTAAACGCCTGGAGACTCCCGGTAGGACTAAAATGGTGCTAAGAACGCGAAGCCGAGCCCTCACTGCAGCGTTGCCCTGGACAGGCCGTGACGCCGCCTCAGCCGTACCGGTGACACCGACCCCCCCCGCCGTCCCTCCCGGCCGCCCGCTGCCCCAACGCTCCCGCGGATCGCCGCGCCCGCACCGCGCCCGACGCAGCGCAGCTCTGCGCGGGGCGACGGCGCCACCGTGCGGGGGAACGGCATGGCGACTGAGCCAGGGCTCAGAGCCCCGCCGGCTCCGCCCGCCCCCGTCCTCGCCCCGCGGCACGGCGACATGGCGGCCGCCGCCCGGCTCTTCCTCCGCTTGTTGGCGGCGCCGTGCGCGGTCTTCGCGCTCTCCTCCGTGGCAGCGGCGGTCCCCAGGCTCCGCGCTCGCAGGACGGCGGGGCCCGGAGGTGCGGCGGGGCCCGGGTGGGTCTCGTCCTTCCCGGCAGCAGGAAGGGAAGGGCCGAATCGGGCCGGGTTTCCCGGGCCAGGGATAAGGCGCCGTGCGAGGGCGCGGCTGCTGCCGGGCCGCTGCGCTGGGAGCCGGGCTGTGGGCGCCGTGCTGCAGGCTGGGCTCCCTCCCTTCCTCCTTCCCTGCCGGGTTCCTGCGGGGCTCTGAGGGTTGCCGGTACTTTGTGTTGTGTTGGAGCTGCTGTGATGCGGCGTGCTGCCTTCAGAGTGTTTAATAACACATGCATCGTGTTAGATAGCTTGTCACTTTATTTCACTCCGTTTGGAGCAGTATTTTTTGGTTAACAATCCTCCTTTGGCCCCAGCTTGTTAAAGTTCAAAAGGTGGTAGAACTAAAAGACTGAAGTTTTCCTTTTTTTTTTTTTTCCTGTACAGAATTGGAGGTAGATGAAGAAAATGCCGTGGGGGGAAACAGGGAGGCCAAGAAAGCCAGTGGTGGCATCCTGGCTTCTGTCAGCAGTAGTGCAGGCAGGAGGAGCAGGAGGTGATCATCGTTTTGTGCACTGGTGAGGTCACAGATCAGTGCAGTGTTGGGCCCCTCACTGCAGTACAGATGTGGGGGCACTGGGGGGTGTCCCAGGGGTGGGCAGTGGAGCTGTGAGGGCTCTGGAGCACAGGTGTGATGGGGAGCAGCTGAGGGAGCTGGGATGGGTCCGTCTGGAGCAGAGGAGGCTCAGGGGAGATCTTAAAGCACAGCTCCCTGAATGGAGGTTGTGGTGAGGTGGGGGTCAGCCTCTGCTCCCAGGTAACAGTGATAGGAGAGATGTGATGGCCTTAAGTTGCACCAGGGGAACTTCAGGTTGGATGTTAGGAAAGATTTATTGTTAGAAAGAGTAGAGAGGCTGCCCAAGGAGTTGGTGGAGTCACTGACCTTCAAGGTGTTAAAGAATGTGGAGGTGTGGCACTGAAGGATGTGATGAGGATGATTGGGCAAAATGATCTTACTGGTCTTTTCCAACCTTAATCGTTCTATTATTCCATGAAAAAGGGAAGTGAAATGGAAGGGAAGTTGTTCTGCCTAGGCTGAATAAAAAGAGAACCTTTGAATTCATCTGTGTTGGTTGAGGGATTGAATCCCAGTATTTACATTTCCTTATAAAGATACTAGATGTTCTTGCTGACTTAACTTATTTTATTTCTTTTAAGTATTCTTCCAAGTTAAATTTTCCAGAAAATTTCTGGGCTGTATTAAGTGTGTAAAATAGCCTTTACTTGCTTAAGCTCAAGTTAGTGTATCCTTATTCTGTTTCCTCTTAGATGGCATGAATGTCCTGTTTATAGTTGTGGATGACCTGCGTCCTGTTTTGGGTTGTTATGGAGATAACCTTGTGAAATCTCCTAACATTGATCAACTTGCTTCTCATAGTATTGTGTTCAGCAATGCATATGCACAGGTGAGAAAAATGAAAATGTTTTCTCTCTGCAAAATACACTATAACAGTTTTATAACAGTAGGTTTTTAGGCAGATCTTTGGGAAAAAAAAAAAAAGGTGTTTATTTAATTACTTAACTACTTAAATAATTGTATTAGAAAAGAATGATTATGCTGAAATGTAATCTATGAACTTGAGCGTGGAGGAATTGGTTATCAAAGGATAATGATAAGTAGGTAAATGCATATCTTGATAAAATTTTCCAGTTGGGAATTTGTGTTCCCAATAAAGATGCTGTTCAGCCAGCTTAAAGAATATCACTTTCACTGCAGTTTTGAGCCCTTGGATGTTTTGTCCAGCCATGCTGAAGTTGGTAGGTTGCAGTTGCTAGGTATGCTTTGTTTTATGTTCAGAACTGATTTTCCTTTTGTCTGGCTCTCTCCTCAGCAAGCTGTGTGTGCACCAAGCAGAGTGTCCTTCCTTACTGGACGCAGACCTGATACTACCCGGCTGTATGACTTCTACTCCTACTGGAGAGTGCATTCAGGAAACTATTCCACAATGCCCCAGTATTTCAAGGAGAATGGCTACCTGACCATGTCTGTGGGGAAAGTTTTCCATCCTGGTAAGGTTTGAATTGTTGTCTGCGTAACATACTTTATGAAGTCTGTTTCTGAGAATGTGTGTGTTTGAACAATGTCACTTTTATCTATATGGACAACTTAAATCATTATTGTGGGGCAGATTGTACAGTGGTTATAGATTATCAATTAAAGAAATCTTATGTTCATCTCTAATGCCTCAACATTTATTAGATGACTACTATCTAATACATATTTTCATGTACTGTCTAGGGGCTATGGGAACAAATGTTTGCCATTTTCAAAACACGTCTTGAAATTAGGTGTCTACTAAAGGTGAACAGCCGCATTGTCTTAGTTTTGCATACACACATTTCATGTTACGCAATAGGCTGTCTGGATCGGGAGATGTAGACCATATGGCTGATGTTACTGGTTAAATAGGAAATTGGTTCTTTAGTTAAAAACTAGCAACACCACTGAGATGGAAAGAAATATATTAAAAAAGCATAATACTTAGGTGATTCTCTTTCTGGTAAATCTTTTACTTATGTGGGTATACAGATGTTCAGTTGATTAAAAATCTGATTAGGGATGGTGTATATTATTAGTTCTGTTTCTTCTGCTCCTAAAGTAAGGTTCTTTGAAAAGCTTGAGTGTCTTTCCTCAGTAGCAGGTGTATTTCAGGGAAAATGGCCTATGTTTAGAATGTAGAATTACAAATATACATGTATTTTGAAAACAACTCATGTTTGCATTGGAGTTTCCTGATTTAGTGAATTACTACAACACTTTTATATCTTTACTTTTGTCAGGAGTTTCATCCAATTACAGCGATGACTATCCATACAGCTGGTCCATTCCACCCTTTCATCCTTCTACTGAAAAATATGAAAATGATAAGGTAAAAATGATTTGTGGGATGCTAACAAAGAATGGTTTTCAGGTATAAAAAAATTCTTTGTGTCTAACATAAGCCTGTGGTCTGGCTTTTGAGACTGTAACATTGGACAAGGAAATAACTATTCCAGTTTGATACTGCTGCTACAACTTCAAAAGGAGGTCTGTATCCATGGTAAGTTGTGTCATGTTAATTCGTGAGCCCATTCTGAATTGAAGTAGTTAGAAATTAGAATTTGGTAACATTACTGGAATATAAAGATGAATTCAAGATAAAGTGATCTTAACCATGCATCTAGGTCATGAAATTCTTTATCTGAAAAGTGCAGTTGTCAGCTTTCATGCTGGTCTTACTCTATTCAGTTGTAACTGAATGTTTTTTTGTAAAACGTTGTCATAGGCTTGGTGGATTTATATTACAGATACAGAGCTGAGCCAGGGAGGGGAAATCATAATCGAAATAAACTTTAAATTATCTGAAAGTTTAATTTGATTTTCTAGAGTGTTTGTTACTCTTAAACATGGCCGAAAAGAATTTATTTTACACTTGTGCACATACTGGAATAACACTGTGTGCTGGAGTCTGTAAATGTCAGAGCTAGGAGATCCAGCTGTGAGAGAACAGGCAGCCTTGGTGATATTTGTTCTTGCATTTACTGCTGAAAAATACTGATTTTAACAGCAGCATTTGTATCCATGACATACTTCTCTTTATGATCATTTAACAGCTCTCCCAAGCTGCCTGCTGAGGCCGCCTTTTCTTGGCAGCCATTTGTGCAAATTTATCTTTCCTTGCAGCCATAAATGGCTGGCACTTGCTCAGAAATTAATGACTCAGTAATAGCTTTCAGGCAGCTTTCTAAGGGATCAGAGGAATCAAAAAATGCATGTGTATAGTGTAACCAAGTTGTACCTTCTTGTTAATAGGTCAGAGTCTCTATTCATTATAGAAGCTCTGTGTTTTTCTGTCTAACTACTCTTCATCTTTTGGCCAGCTTTAGAAGAGATTCTGCTTTTCTTTAGACATAAAAATTGTTGTATGTTTTGTGCATTCATCAGCCCCTAAAACTTTCTGCCTCAGTCATCAAGCTGGTTGGTGCTTTCAGTGTCCATATAAGTTGTGAAATTCATTTTTGCGAATGATCTGCAGAACCATTTATTGGTAAAAGGGTTGAGAAATGGATTTATTTGATAATGACCGAACTGAAGTTTATTTCTGTTTGTGCAGAAGTTAGATTAGATAACTTTTTTTTTTTTTTTTTTTTTTTTTTTTTTTTTTTAAAGACCTGCAGGGGAAAAGATGGAAGACTTTATGCTAACTTGGTGTGTCCAGTAGATGTGACAGAAATGCCCGGTGGTACTCTGCCTGATATTCAAACCACTGAAGAGGCCATACGCTTACTGAATGTTATGAAAACCAAGAAGAAAAACTTCTTCCTGGCTGTTGGTTACCATAAGCCACATATCCCTTTGAGGTATCCACAGGTGAGGAACCTAAAGCCTGTGGTGAAAGGAACTTAGAAAAATGTTTTTCTTATTAAAACTGTTTCACAGATTCTTTGTTGTTATTGTTTCTGAAAAGAAAACTGAAAAACAGCCTTTACTCAGTGTAGTTTTAGCAGCTGTGTTGAATTTCAGGATGTTTAATGAGAGAGTTGTGACCAGTCAGCTAAAACTTGGACATCTACCGCCTTAACAGTGTGATAGTTATTGCATGGAGATACTATTTGTCATGATGGAGTGTGACATAGTAAGGCCTCCTCGCTTCTCCATATGAGCCAGTAGCAGAAGTCCTACTCATATCAGAGGTGGCAATGTTGGGCGTTCTATTTTAGTGTGACTTTGAGATTCGGGAGACTGTACTAAAAGGTATGACACCAGTTACTAACTCAGAATTTTTCAGGAATTTGTTGGAATTAACTAACATAGCAATATTACCTTTTTATTCTTGGGGGTGGGTGAAGTCTTATAAACTAACTGTAAGAATATTAAGGAAGGGTCATGCAAGGAGAAATCGTTCATGGTTTGCAATGCAGTTTTACAGTAGACCTTAGAGGTGAGGTCAGTCTTTGTGTGTGTTTGCGTTGCAAAGGAATTTCTGAAGTTGTACCCCCTGGAAAACATCACGTTAGCCCCAGATCCCTGGGTGCCTGAGAACCTACCTCCTGTGGCGTACAACCCCTGGATGGACATCAGACAGAGGGATGATGTGAAAGCATTAAATGTTACTTTCCCTTATGGACCACTTCCAGCTGACTTCCAGGTAAGCTGTTAATACAGTGAAGTCAAACTTCCATAACTTATTCAAATGCAAGGGGGCAATAGGCTGCTTTTAGATGTTCTGAGGTATCCAGCTTTTTTTTTTTTTTTTTTTTCCTCCTGTTTCTTAATTTTCAGAGGCTGATTCGTCAGAGCTACTATGCAGCAGTTTCTTACCTGGATGTGCAGGTCGGCCTGCTCTTGAATGCTTTAGATGATGTAGGACTCTCAAATAGCACAATAGTAGTTTTTACTGCTGATCATGGTAAGTGTCTAAATCTTCCTCCAGCTTACTGCTGGTAAATTCTTAATTGTGCAACTCAGTGCTGGCGTATTAATTAGGTGTGTGTTTTTATATGACTGTGGCTTTGTTCCTCTCCAGGCACCTCTGTCTTTAATCAGATTGAGGGTTGGATCTGAGTAATAGAGATGAGTGTGTGATGAGGCTGCCTTCCAGAACACTGGGCTGAGCTTACTACGTTCCCACCTCCTACCCCAAGTAGTGACTCTTGCTGGGAAGAGTTCTGCTAAAAGATTGCCACCATGTCGCCCTCTTTGCAGTTTGTAAAGGGCATCTGCTGCAGTGGGCAACAGGCTTTCTCATTAACCACTAAAATGTTGGTTTTTTTTTTTTTTTTTGCACGTCATTGCTGCTAGCAGTGTGTAAACTGATAACAGTTTGTTTTTCCCCCTCGTGTTTGGGGTCTTTGAATTATGGGAAAAATACCTCAAGCTTGTAGTTGTTTCAGTATTCTAATATTCATTAAGATAATCTCCCTGTGGTCCTCTTAATTGTGGAATGGCTTAGCTGACTTAGAACAGGATATGACTTAACTAAAATAATTTAAAGTCATGTGTTTGGTTAATTTAAAGTTTGTGAGTATGTTTGTGTAAAAAAAGCCCTTGTTAATTGCAGAGTAATAGAATTAACACTTCTTGTACAAAAGAAGCTCTAGATGTACCTCCTGATTTGCCAATCTGCCACTCAGTCTGTAGACTGAATTTCTTTCATTTCTTTATTTTTCTTTCTCTTTTTTTTTTTCCTGCTTTTCTTGCTGTTGTTAACTGTAAACAAGTGGTGTTTCCATTACCATGGCAGCAAAGTGAGACAAAAAATTTTGCAAGTAGTGAAGTTTGCAATCAGTCTGCCCTGAAAGGAAGCCATGTTGGCGTCTCTTCCAAGAAGATGAGGAAAGTTGAAGAGATTTTACCTCTATTGCTTTCTTCAGAGTAGTGTCCTGATATGGCAGTTTGGCTTAGATAGCAATATTGGCTCCAAGGGATACTCAGTTACAGTGTAATTGGTATTGGAGAGCTGACAGCTGCACAAAACTTCAATGTGGAGATTCTTGCAGGTGCAATGACTAATCCCAGCTCCTCTTTTATGCTGTTCTAATACTGATTTCCTAATTCTAATCTAGGGTAATGGAAATAGAGACAGGTGTAATTGTTTCCTTGATATGAGAATATCAAGTTGCAAGATTTACATGGCTGTTGAAATAGTTTTTGTATTAGAAAAATCTTGTTATGTTTAAACATAGATAGGTTATTTGCATTTTAATATAACCTTGATAAGACTAATGGCCTCAACTGCCAAAGTCACTTTACAGTGAAAAATAAATGACTTCTAAATTACAAGTCTCTATCTGTTCTGAATTACACTCTATCATCTAGGATGGTCCCTGGGAGAGCATGGTGAATGGGCAAAATACAGCAATTTTGATGTTGCTACCCAAGTGCCACTGATGTTTTATGTACCAGGAATGACAACTTCTTTTGCTAGCCAAGGAGAGAGAGTCTTCCCCTTCCTTGATCCCTTTAGCCATATTTTAGGCTTGGTACCACAAGGTAAATTTTTGGCTTTATTTGTTTGCACTGGATATATTTAAAAAACGAGTGATACAATGATGCTTCAAATATGAGCAGCTTCTCGGTGTTATTGAGTATTGTGCTTCTGTACTAATAGGGAACAAAGTGATGAAGGGAATGTTCTGTATTTGGACACAGACTTTTACTATGGTTAGCTACACCTTAGCAGTAGATGCCTGCAGTAATACAGCAGGTAATTTAGGCGTCTGTACTACACAAGAATGAAGCAATACTCAACCTCTCTTGTAGTGGCAGCAGCTTTGAAACAGTAATAAGTAAGAGTTCTCTATGTCTCTATGTAGTAGGACGTTAGGAACTGTTTTGATAAAAGCAGTCATGTAAAACAGTTGACTCTGGAATTTGTTTTGTGTTTCTGAAATTTTTTCCTCAAAGTAATGAAATTGTTGTCTTGAAGAGTTTGCACATTTGAGAACTGTAAGTGCAAAAATTTCTTCTCGTTAAAATATATATAGCCTAGCATCCTCAGAGCAAACTGCTGCACCTTGATTATGTTACTCCACAAATCTGGTACAGAGCACTTGCAATGAACTACCATTTTAATTATGGGAGTAAGTTCCAAATATGTACCAATGTCTGTTAAATCATCATGTTCAGTAATATGCATTTTGGTGTTTCTTCCAGGACAAAGCAAAAAAATGGTAGAGCTTGTCTCTCTCTTTTCAACGCTTGCTGAACTTGCTGGCCTGCAGGTTCCTCCTGCATGCCCAGGGACTTCATTTCGTGTTGCACTGTGCACTGAGGGGGCAAGCATTGTCCGGTATTTTAAGTCCTCTGAACAGAAGGCACAGAAGGAGGAGGATGGTTGTAATGACGCTAACAGGTGTTACAGTGAAGAACCTGTTGCTTTCAGCCAATATCCCCGGCCTGCAGACACTCCACAGTGGAACTCTGACAAGCCGAAGCTAAAAGACATCAGAATCATGGGCTATTCCATGCGTACAGTTGACTACAGATACACTGTATGGGTTCGGTTTAATCCTGAGAACTTTAGTGCTGACTTTGAGGATGTCCATGCAGGAGAGTTGTATATGATGGAGACTGATCCAAACCAGGATAACAACATCTATAACAATACTTTGCATGGTCATCTTTTCAAAAAGATTGTTGACTTCCTGAAGCGTTAAGCTTCAGGAACTTTGTATGGAGCACTTGCTTTCCTTGCTATGACACCTTTCTGCTGTGCAGAAGGCACATGGACTGAATTAAAATCCTATTTGTATAAAAACACCAGCTAATGCTTTTCTCATGTTACAACTCTTACTAAACTATACTAGGCAGTGAAATTACTTCTGCAGTTGTGTTGTATGCTTGTTTTAAAACACTTTTGAAAATATCACATGCAGACCTGTACTGTGAAACAACTTTGTGATCTTCAGTGTAGTAGTGGCTGAAGAAATGTTCATCACCTGTGCTGCAGCTGTTGTGGAATGTGGAAAAAGAGGAACTTTTCTACTTGAAAGGCTATGCAGAGAACGTGTCCTGGTCCTATCCACTTCACCCTGAGGCTTGGAGCTAGAGTAATCAAGGGAGTGTTTGGTAGCAGTGAGGAACTGAGGTGTCTGCTGTCATCAGCCTGGAGTAGAACTGACCAGAACTTCAAGGGCAATATTATGTGTTTCATTCAAAAATGTTACACTTTTATTTTGATAAGAATTACTGGGAGATTACTCCTTCTTAAGCAATGGAAGAGGGCCTGAATTTTTCATAGTGTGTGTGAATGATTTCATTACATAAAGGCTAAAGAAGACAAAGTGGTTAATGTAACACCACAGTACTTTCCTGTGGTTTTTAGTGAGGATCACTCCCAACAAGGTCCCACAGGTGAGAGCAGATGGAAACCTTTAGCTGTTGTAGCTTGCTGGCAACTAGTTGTAGAACTGCTTGGCACACTTTTGAGTTGTCATGTCCTATCACTTCTTATCTTCAGTGATAGATACTTGGATATTTGTTTTCTAAAATGTGAAATGGGGTTTGGCAGTTTATTTAGAATCGTAGAATCACTCAGATGGGAGAAGACCTTAAAGATCATCGAGTCCAACTGCAACCTAACCTAACTACTGTAACTACTGTAAGTAACAGCCACTAAATCACGTCCCCGAGCTGTTTCATAGAATCACAAGGTTGGAAGCAACCTATAAGATCATCCAGGCCAACCGCCTTCTCATTACCACTGCTACCACAAGCACTAAACCAGATCTCGCAGCTCCTCATCCAGAAGCCTCTTCAACACTGCCAGGGACGGCGACTCCACCACCTCCCTGGGCAGCCATTCCAGTGCCTGACCACTCTGAGAGAAAAAGTTCCTCCTTATGTCTAACCTAAACCTCCTCTGGTACAATTTGCAGCCATTTCGCCGGGTCCTGTTTGTTGCCTGGGAGAAGAGGCCAAACCCCTCCTCACCACAGCCTCCCTTCAGGAAGTTGTAGAGTGCAATGAGGTCTCCCCTGAGCCTCCTCCAGACTAAACAATCCCAGCTCCTTCAGCCGCTCCTCCCAAGATTTGTGCTCCAGACCCCTCCCCAGTTTCGTTGCCCTTCTCTGGACACGCTCCAGGGCCTCAGTGTCTTTCCTGTAGTGCAGGGCCCAAAACTGAACGCAGCACTCGAGGTGCGGCCTCACCAGAGCTGAGTACAGGGGATGATCACCTCCCTGCTCCTGCTGGCCACACTATTCCTAACGCAGGCCAGGATGCCGTTGGCCCTCTTGGCCACCTGGGCACACTGCTGGCCCATGTTCAGCCAAGCATCAACCAACGCCCCCAGGTCCCTTTCCTCTTCACAGTCATCCAGCCACTCGTCCCCAAGCCTGTAGCGCGGCATGGGGTTGTTGTGGCCAAAGTGCAGGACCCGGCACTTGGCCTTCTTGAACCTCATCCCATTCACTCCAGCCCAGCGATCCAGCTTATCCAGATCCCTCTGAAGGGCCTCCCTGCCCTCAGGCGGAGCCACACCACCTCCCAATTTGGTGTCATCTGCAAACCTACTGAAGGTACACTCAATCCCCTCTTCTAGGTCATCAATAAAGATATCAAACAAGACAGGCCCCAGTACCGACCCCTGGGGGACACCACTTGTAACGGGTCGCCAGCTGGACTTCGCTCCATTAACCACCACCCGCTGGGCACGGCCCTCCAGCCAGTTCCTTACCCAAAGGAGTGTGTACCTGTCCAGGGCATGAGCAGCCAGTTTCCCCAGAAGCTGCCTGTGAGAGACCGTGTCCAAGGCTTTGCTGAAGTCTAGGTAGACTGCATCAACAGCCCTTCCCTCATCTACCAGTCTGGTCACCCAGTTGTAGAAGGAGATGAGGTTGGTCAAGCACGACCTGCCTTTCATGAACCCATGCTGGCTGGACTAACGCAGCTAAAAAGCTTTCATTTAGATTTAAGTTCTCTTGTGTTTAGCAATACAAGATGCGAAGCAGTAGTTGTCTGATACTATGCTGGCAAGTATATTTCTGTATGGCCAAATCATTTGAGACCAGCATGATTGGGAGCTTGTAGCTGAAAAATGTTTTGGCTGCATTCTGTATCTAAGTCCAGTTTGTGCATCATGCTCACTGCCACGAGCAGCTCTAGCACAATGGCAGTATAATTTGTTGGTCTATCAGCCTGCTGGATTTCTATAATTCCATCTTGGTGATTGAGGCTTTCAGAATATCAAAATCTGTGCCTTAGCAGATAAGACCTTGTTCTGAATGCTAACTCCTGCTCACCTTCCTCAATGAACTGTTCTTCCCAAAAAAGAAAAAGCCAGCTGTTATGTGTCTTCCTCAGATAAATTGACTTTAATATCCTAGAGAAGCCACAGACATAACTTTATTTCATTAAAGTCCATGTGACAGTCTTGCTTGTAATTAATGTAGAGTTACCCTCCATGAATCTGATTCTCTGTTAGAAGACAGCAGTTATTTAGTGCCCTAAACTCAATTAGAAGAATATATTTCTTATGAACTTGTCATTTGTTTTACTCAGCTCGAGATGCTCTGTGTTCTGCAGCATTATTAATCCAGATGAAAACATATGCTTCCTTCACTTATACATGTATACTTTGATCCTCAGTTGGTGTGAAATACTGCAGCTGCATGTAGCTGATCTTGTGTAACTATACCAATTTCACACTGGCTGAGGATGTGTTTTATTGACAGTGGTGCCCGGTGAAGATTTGGAGGCTGTAGCTAGAGCTAATTATGCCTCTTGACATTCTTACCTTCAAAGGCAAATCAAGTACTGGGAAAGTTGTTTTGTTTTGTTTTTGTTTTGTTTTGTTTGTTTGTTTTGAATGTATTGAAGCATTAAGGATTAATTTAAGTCTCCAATATGCTAGGTCAGTAACAATGCACATTTAAAATTGCTCTGGCAAATCGATATTGTCCTAGGATTGGCTGCCTGAGCATTGCTTTGTTCTTCTATAAAAATACTTTTTAGGGGACTTAACCTACATGCTGTAGTTTTAGGAACCTATTTGCATGGCAACGTTCTTGTACGTACTGCTATCTATGGCTTCTGTCATTTCAGGCAATTTGATTTTTCAAGTGGAGATAAAAAGTGATGAGTACCTTTTTCTTTTTCCTTTTC
>JAPSGF010000012.1:6010606-6064818 GCA_035772895.1 Perdix hodgsoniae | reverse complement strand
CTTTTTCTTTTTCTTTTTCTTTTTCTTTTTCTTTTTCTTTTTCTTTTCTTTTTCTTTTTTTTCCCCCTCAAGTCTCAATATTGGAAGGGAAAAACCATCCTTGACCTTCCTTAATCAAAATCTAGTAATGTTTTTAGGGGACATGAAACAGAATTGTCTCTGACAGCTAGTGAATCAAGACACATATCCACATGCTCAGAGCAAGGACGTTCTTGAATAATTGCACAAGTCAATGAGCAGGACTGCAGTCCACCACAATTTCCTTCTGCCTGCTGCTGTTTGAGGCTTAACATTTTTTTAGGACATGAGTGAGGCACAGCAGTGAAAGATCTCTGCTCTTAGAAATGTGTGAGTTAGATTTGTTGTGGAGTTTTTTGTGAGAATTACGAAAGCAGCAGAAGCAAAAGCAGGAGACGTTTCTCAAACCAAAATACTGCTTCCACTGGAGAGCCTGCACTCTGGGTTTTGCTATGCTGAGCAGCCTCTGCTGAAGAGCAAAAGAGCTTAACAGGAGCAATAAAAATAAAGTGCTTTTGTGAACAATGCTCTCTCTAGAGGGAAGGAGGATGCAAGCCAAGCATCAGGAAACAAGATACCAATACTGACCCTATTTCTCTGGCTGGCACCAGAACAGCTGGAAGAACAGCATGATGCTGCATCAGCAGGAATTGTTACCTGCGGTATGTGTATGGAGAGATTCCACTGGGAACCCTAGAGTAGCTGTTGTAAGCACTTGGCACAAAGCAGAGTCAATAAACAGGCCGCTGTTAATAAGTTAATGTACAGGGAGCAATTAAGCGATGGATTTGAAAACATTCCTTAACCAGCCATACCTCAGTCAGTCATAACTCTGAAGTTTCTAGTGTATAGCTGTACAGGTTCTAAAGACAAAGTCACTGTACAAACTAACAGGAATCGTTTAAAACATGACTATGGGTGCATTTTGTAATATTTGAGTAGAATGTTTATGACTTGCTGTCTGCAGAGGTAGGGTTTGGGTCTAATTTCCAGCATGCTATGCATGCTGGGGTGTATGGAAATGTTGCTTCATACTGTGCTGTGCAACAGATTGGAATGCTCCTTTTGGCCTGTGTTCTGCACTTGCTGGGGGAAGTAGGGTATATTTGAATTAATAGCTGTCTGTGGGAGTTGCAAATGTTTCTGTGTTGTGAGGCAGGCAAAAGCAGCTGAATGTTGTGGTTATTGGTCAGATGCTGACTAATTAATTGTTGTTGCATGTTAATTATATATTAGCGACTTGCTACTACCTTCTGCTGGTCAAGTGGAGTCCCCTGCTGGAATGAGTGTTCCACAGCATGGCAGAAGGGGTGTAGATGTGATGCCTCTAATCAGGATATTTCTTAATTCCTGATGTTAACATGCATTTTCTCTGACGGGGAGCAAATTTACCATTGGCACAATGGCTTTAGTATCATGATTGAAATCCAGCTTTTATAGGGCACTGCAGTCAGCTTATGTTTTATCTCTTTAGGTTAAAGTCAGTTTTAGACTAAATTTGGGAAGTGCCTAGTGGTGGCAACTGAGATCCTTAGGTGAATATGGATATTTCTCTCTAATGGGCATTGAGTGTTTAAATGTGAAACATGATGTAAGGAATGAAATGGACCTTTTGGTAACTAGGTTTTTTGTTTATGTAACTAGGTTACAGTTTTCTAGGCTGAAGACCACCTTGCTGTTCACGTTGAAAATTCCTAACCAAGTTGAATGGTCTGAGTCAACTCTTTAAATGTCTGTTTGACTGACTTCCTAGCTAATGAAAATTATCTTTAGATCTGCATAGGTAGATCTTGACTCCAGTATTCCCCTCTGCCCACATGTACAGATCCCCTTTTTGAAGTTTGTGGCAGATCTGCTTCTGAAAGGTGTTCGACTTCCAGCATCGAGATCCACCATATGAAGCATCAAAGAGCTGTTTGCCCTTTCATTAACACCCGAGTCAATGCTGAGCAGCAGTGTGTGAAAGTCCCGGTATGTGCTATAATGGAGCTTTGAGTAAGCAAGATAGAGCTTGATGTTTCTGTATGTGCAGTTGGACATGGAGTGGGGATAACAGCCGAACTGAAGCAGCAGAGAGGAAAAACGAACAGTAAGATATAAAGAACAGTGAAAGAAAATATGAAGGAATGGTCTGAAAGATCAGAATCCAGCAAGAAAATAGAACAGAAATCTAGAAAGAGCAGGATTCAAAAGGGAAATGTTGTATCTGTCTGGTTTTAGGCATAGCAGAAGTAATTAGGCACTGCTAGGTACTCAGATCTTCCTGTTTCTGATGTAATTTCTTTTTGTATTCTAAGCATAATATCAGTCAGATTTGTACAAGTTGTGATTAACTACACAAATTCAAAACTGCTTCAGAGAGAAGCTCAAAGAAGACCTACCTCTGGACAGTGCTTTGTGATTTTTGTACTGAGTGTAGTCCATTGGTATTATCCATGTACTCTGATCTCTTGCTCTTTTTTTTTTGGCCCTGGTATAGCCCTGGCAGAATCTGTCTGCAATTTCTGGTATGTTGTACATTCTGAAGTTGCCCAGCTTACTCCTTATAGCGTTGCTGACGAGCAGCTTCCAGTAGACAATGTATTCCTATCAGTTTCAGTGTGCCCCATGGCCAGCTTGTATTCAGTATTGAACAGAATTCTGGACTGGGGTCCTCTTCTGCAACCTGCTGGAGCTACTTGCAGTGGCTACAGAGGGAGCTGCAGCCTGGTCGTGCTTAGGGGTTGTATTGGACTGCAAAGCACTGTTGAAATTTAGCTGCAAGTCTTCTGAACAAAATCTTGCCTATGCATCATGTGAAGAAGTTATAAGAGCTCTCTGAGTATCATCAGACTGCATGTTTTCTGTCAGGAAAACGTTTTTTTGGTTAAATCAGACTTCAATGTAGAAAAACTGCTGGCAGTTGTATTGAAACTTATGTTTTGGTGAGATGAGGGGCCTTCAGTATCATCATTTTGAGTTTTCTCACTGTATAATTTTGACACACTAAAGAATTACAACAAATGAGAATGCAATTAGTTTGTCAAAATAATGAAACCAAAGCATAAGATCTTGACCAGAAGTGTTCAGTTCTGTCAAAATGAAATGACTCAATATCACTACTGTTAGTTCTAGTTTCTAAAACAGATTTTTTTTTTTTTTTAAATAAAAACTTTGTCTTCCAAGGAAATATCAAACTATTGTCACTAAGGAAGTAATGGGAAATCCCAGTAAGTGCAGCTTCTTATCTGGCACCATTAAAAAATTAACATTAGTAGTGTTGAAGATTTATGCCTGTTCTGTTTCAGTGCTCAAGAATAGTGATAAGCCCAGCTCACAGCCCGAATAAGCAGAGAGGGGCAGTCAGAGATTTCTCCTATTTTACAGACCGAAGACTCCAGCCTGCAGAGCTTAAACTTTTTCACTCGAGGTCAGATGAGCCGCAATGAAAGGACATTGGATTCCATATCCCACTACTTTTAACCCAAGGCTGTTTATGCTTTTCCAAAGCTTTCTGAAGGTGGTTTACAAATAACATGAGGTGGTCATAATAAAGGACATAAAGATCAGGTGCCCAACTGAAAAACCCAATAGTAATTTTTCTCCAAAAAACAGAGCTGTGTTTTTTTCTTACATTTTCCATCCAACACAACACTCCCCAGCCCTGCTCTGTTCCTGCCTGATCCTGCTGCCAGGAGGCACTCCTACCACCCCTCCCTCCTGGGAAGCCAGGCTGCACAATCCCTGCAGAGTCAAAGAAAAGGTTCTCCTGACCCGAGAGCTGCGGTGAATGTTAAACAGTGCTTGCCCCTTCAACAAGTTGCCTAATGCAAGGGCAAGTATTAATCACATGTCTGGAAAAAGTTTATTTTGATTTCTGTGTTTGCTGTTGCAGCTTTCAAGAACAGAGGCTTTTCTGAAATAGTTTCCTAGTAAAAGAATTAGGATATAATTCCTAGAAGACAAACCTTGGCAGGTATGAAGTGCATAATATCTGTCCTTGACTGAACCTGCAGCCTATTCTAACACTCCCCACGTTTTCCTGTTTTCAAAGTGAGCTTGATCTTGTGCTGGAGGAAATGATTCTTTTTACTGGAGCCCTCTTGAATCTCTCACAGCAAGAAGGATGTGATCCGTCACTCAGGGAGCCCTTGTAACATGCAGCTGTGGAATACTCATCTTTTTCCTTTATCTACTCCACTGGAGAATTCAGGTAGTTTGTTTTGCTAAACAAAATCAAGGTCAGAGGTATTAAAAATAAAAAGATTGGCTTATTGAACTTGAATAATCTTTTTCCTGTTGCCAGCTTTACCTTCTCTTTGCTGAAATAAGGTTAGCACAGATTAAAACTGTATATTTTGGAGGTATGGCACTGTGGACAGGAAACTGTGATAGGCTTACTTCAAATGGGTCTTCATATTTTAAGAATTTTCAAACCCTCATGTCCTAAGGGTGATTAGTTTCAGCACGTGTTGCTCTTATCTGCATATATTCTTTTCCAAGACAATACTCAGTGAAAATGCCTGAGTGTGTTGTGTACTTGCTTCATGTCAACTGCAACGTCATGTGTATGTTCTGTAGTAAGCTTAGATGCAGGTGTTGCTGGAATGCCAAGCTGTCGTGCTATTCTGCCATTTAGTTTGAAGTCCAGGTTTGAAGATTTCAGAAGTAAAATTTGAAGTTTGAAGTAAAGTTTGAAATTTTGACAGCCTGAGTCTTACAAGATTTATTTTCTGATGGAAAAATGTAGTCTTGCCATGTTTTTAGTTCAGTTGTTTACATATGGATCTTTGTGGTTTTGGGATCTTCAAAAGTAATAAAATGGTTGAGAGGGCAGTGAGGCATCTGTGGAGGCATTCAGGGCCAGGCTGGATGGGGCCCTGGGCAGCCCAGTCTGGTGGGTGGAACCGTGTCCATCCATGGCAGAGGTGTGGAATGAGATGATCTTGGAGGTCCCTTCCAAGCTAAGCCATTCCATGACTGTATGCTGCAGACCTAACAAAGCTCCCACTCCTGCTCCCCTCCCCCTCTCTCTCTCATCTATTAGTTTAAAATAGTAGGTCTGGATTTCTCAATGTTTTTTCCTATACATTGTTGCAGATCAATAATCCCTCACTTCACTTGAGAGGTTTAAATTAGTCAGGAGACATTAAAATTCAAATCTTGGAAGCAAAAATGTGTTGTGTTCATACACTAAATCTCTCCCACCAGTCTATTACAAACTCTCCATCTGCTTGTCTACGCTTTGCATTGCGCCTTCAGGCTTTGTCTCATGACCACAGCTGAGAGGAGGCAAAAGTCCTTCAGCCTTCTGCTTCTTTGTTTGGATTTTGTATTAATGCTTCAGATGTTGTCTGCTTATGAGGGAGAGGCCAGAGCCTGTATTTCTAGATCTCGTCAACTAGAGGTCAGCAACACATTGGGTAACATGTGAGACAGAAAACCATAAGCTGTGGGACATCCTCAACTGCAAGACATATTTTATTTTACACTTGGAATAAAGAATTCTGCTATGGTTAATCATCGTCAGCCGTACATTGCTGAGATATGTGAGCCAGAGTAGTGGAATGCTTCTATCATCTTTTTGTTTTGTATTATTAGAAGCACTGAAAGTAGTGCTTCCAAGTTTTAAACAAGAAAAAATTGTTATCCTTTTGATCTGATTTGTTTTTAATGTGATGATAAGTTTCCATGAAGCATGCACTTAAAAAAACACATAGTGATTTTCAGAGATGCTTTACTGCTGCCTCAGTATCTATAATGCCTTGAGTTGCAATGGTGGCTTCTTCACACAGCACTGAGCAATTTGCTTGGAAGACAAGATCTGTGTGAGGCAGAGGGGGTAAAAATTGTTTGGTTTTTAAACAGACACCAAGTTCTGATTCCCACATCCCTACAACTTCAGGGAGTATGGAGTAGTCAAGTTTTAATATAAAAAAGGTTTAGGGATGCTCAGAGGTAAAATAGGTATCTATTTTTCAATTTATTTTTATAATAATTCTTACTATTCCTGTATTTATTTTATTTTTTATTATTATTATTTTTTTCCTTCTGGACTCTTCCTGCTCAGTGATAGAGGAACTGATCATCCAAACAATTAGAAAACAATTTATGGAGTGGCTCTTTTTTTCCAGACACATTCCTTGAATGGATATCTTGAATTGCCCTGTTATTTTAGGAGCAAGTTGTTCAAATATATACTCTGAATCATCCCTCCATACAAGAAAGCACAAAAGATTCTGTTTGCATTCTTTGAGAGTACCCTATCCTGAAAATACTCAGTTCCTTTATCATGACTAATGCCATTACTGAGTGGTTTTGCTGAGACATTTAGTTCAGCTGTGTTCATGACCATGATTAGTGCATTTGTCTCCAGCTAAAATGCTGATTCTTATTTGAATGCTGCACTCTTAAGAGCTGTGCACTAATTCTTCATGGGGGAGAAACTGCTGTTTCCCAGCATTCTTGTCTCAGCTAAGTTGGTGTTCTTCTGTGTGAAGACACCCGGGACCAGGCACACCAGTAGTCTTACACTAGGGCTGCTTCCTTTCCTCCTGTTGGTTTTACATTTGAAAGCTACTTTGGGATTTATGCAACAAGGAGTGAGAGTGGGACCAGATTTGGTACTTTGGAAATGTGAAACATCAACTAATATAACGAATGGCGTAAATCTAATTAATAATATCGGACTGAGAGATTCCTTTCATATTTCCGTTTCCTATTGCAATCTGAGAACCTTTTTGAAGGGCGAGTAAAGGCGGCTGTAGTGTCCAGCACAGGTTTTGTATGAGCCTGGCTCAGAACTGAGTAAAAGAGATAATTTCAGATCAATTTTACAGTTTGGCTGTTTTTTTTTTGTTTTGTTTTGTTTTTCTCCTTCTTCCCAATCCCAAGCAGAAGAAACATAAGAAAGAATAAAACAAAACACAGAGACTTATTTATGCTTTTTCAATGCAGGTTAGTTGCTATCTGTCCAAGGCGAGTTCCTAGGAGGCGGTCACTGACTGCTTTTATAAGCCCACTGCAGGCAGCTCGTAGGTCTGGTATCTCTGTTTTTGAGCTTGCACATAAGGCAAACTGCCAGCTCTCAAAGGAAATGCTGACAGGCCGTCACCATCCGCTGTACCCTGTCATTCAGTCAACTTTAAAAAGGAAACTCAGGCCTGTGGGTTAAATGGGACTTTGTTGCATTTGATCACTGAATGACTAGGGTAGAAGGAAATGTTATATTTTAACCTCTTTATTAAAGTAAATCAAGTCGTGTGCTGGTGTGACTCCATGAAAGCCAATGGGATTAGCTTGGATTTGCTTCACTCAAAGGACAAAGATAATATCTGGTTTAAGTGGTGCCATGTGGATTCTTTACTACAAGTTCACTGTTTCAAATTCCCAATTCTCAGTTGGGTCTAGAGACCCTAACTGGGTAAGGCTTAGTTGTGCAAGCCATTGTAAGGGGGAGGTTTTTTAATGGCTGATCTGACTGCCAGTAACTGGGATGGTCCCAGCTTTCTGCTGCTGTCCAGCTGCCTGACTCTGCTCTCACCCTTCTGATGAAAGTCGTTTCAACTTGCAAAACTAACAAAAGTTGATCTTTTCTTTCTACCAATCTCCAGGGAGTTAGAGGAGCGTCGGAGTAAGCAGCGTGTGACCTATGATGGCTTTAGTCTTGCAAACACAAAGATGGATGAAAGTCATGCAATTACCGGTCCCTTTCCTAGCAATGTGTCTGAACTTTTCAAGTGGTTTTGTAAGCAGAGAGAGACAGTAGTGTGATTAGGGAATACGCATTATATGTTGTTGCAGGGGGAGAAGATGGCAGTCTGGCCCGATTCCAGAAGATGGTGAATGTTAGGTGAGAACTGGGTGAGGTAAACTCCAATCACTGATAGCTTTCTGAATAATAAAGCCAAGGGAATCTGATACATTCACTTCACAAACTGGGCAAGCTCCAGTTCCTTAGACATTGACTTTCTTGTCAGATACAAAGAAACTGCTTAAATACTGCTACTCAAGCATCATATGGTTGGTTTTCTTTTGACAAAAATTAAGAAAAAGCCACCAGGAAAACTGCAACAAAAAACAATAATAACAGTAGTATTGAGATGCTGTTTTATCCCGTGTTCTTCTGAAGATTGATTTTTGTACAGTGTAGATTTTAGCACTATGAATCTGCATCCAGTGAGAAAACAATGAAGTCCAATGGGAAAACAATGTAGTTGTAAAATATAAGCTGGCAACTAATACAATGTTTGTTTAGGAGAAAAGCTGATCCAGCTCCAGGTAAAATCCATGGGCATGTTAGAGTTGACTTTGAAAGGCTGGAACTTTGCCAATTTCATGCCTCTTCCCCAAAACTCTGAATGGTTTATGCAGCCTGCTGTCCTGGGCTAAGAAAGAAGGTTTTACAGCTACATGGTGGCATGGTTACACAGAAAGCCCAGCAGTAGTCCCATTATTGTCTTATCTCCATAGAGTTATTTTTGTTATAGTTTGTAGCTTGTGTAAATGGGCTTGCTGCCAATGAGAAAGTAAAGAGGAAAACTTTGCCTGTGACAATTGTCATACATCTGCTGTATTTATAAATATTTTATGTTATTAATAATAAATACCAGCATTATAGAAATAGTTTACTTTCATAGGCTATGGTAGGACAGCTACCTGGTCTGTAATTTTATGATTTATCTTACAGGAATGTTGTGCTTAGAGCATATTGACTTCAGCAGGGAGTTCTGCTTAAAACCTGGTGGCACAATAGGTAACCGTATTCCTGGGAAAGCAGGTGTAGGCATTTATATGCCCACTGCCTGTCTTTCAGCTTCAGGGAAGCTCTGGAGGAGGAAATCGATGGGCTTCCCAGGTGCATTCTCACATGAGAGGTGAACTTGCTAAGTATACTTACTGACCCACAGTGTCAGGATGTTGGAAAGTTACTTGTCCTTGCCTATAGAATTTCTTTCATCTCTCCAGAATCCCGTGGGGCTTTAAAACTAGGCACAGGATCATAACTTAAATGGATGCTATGAAATTGCAGTGACTCATCAAAGCTTTACCAAAGAAGAAAGCCCACAGCTGTAACACTGTACAAGTACAAAGGTCTGGTCTTCTGTTTCCCAATGTGTGCTGGAAAACATCTCTAACCCCATCAGTGGCCCTTGTATTTCAGTGGGACTTCTTTGAGAAGCAAGGGTTATTCACTTTATCTGAAGGATAATATGATCAATCTAAACAGTAGTTGCAATCCCAAAGAACAGCCAGGAGTACAGCAAGCAGTTGATTGTATTTAGCAGAGCTCTCCAGGTCTCTTGAGGAGAGCTAAGCTGCTCTCTAGCAGGTGAATCAGAATGCTAAGAAGCAGTAAGTATCTGGAACTGCTATTGCCTTCCCCTAACCAAACTCTGACTGGCAAGTTGGGTTTAATACTTCTAATATTAATAGCAAAAACGAGGCAACCTACTGATTAGCTCTTAGACACAAACCAGATACCAGAGATTGAATATATGAAATCTTAACCCTGAGGCTATTGGCCCATTCTTTTTGCTCTTTCAAATAATCTTGCCTCTCATAAACCTGTTGCTCATTTAAACCAAACTTTCAGCTTGCGTCAGAAATTACTTCCAGCTCTGGATATGAAACATTCTGCAATATGTTATAAAATGAGGGCTAGATTCACTGCTTAAATAAAGAAAGGCAGTTTGCTTCAAACAGATCATTTATTGCTACCTTCATGCTGTATATTTATTGTGAGGATATTGTCACATTTCCTTCAGTTTTGAAAATGTAAGTTGGATTTTCTCTTTCAGGTTGCCATCTGGTGTATTGCAAACAGTCTTGGAGAGTAAGAGGCCATCTGTTAATACTTTTTCAGGAAGCTTTTTATAGAGCAGTGAAGTGGCAAATCTCAAAAACACGTTGTAATGACTTACAAGATCTTGGGTATGTGTACAAGTAAAGGCTGATATTTTATTCTTATTAGCAATATAGTTATCAAGCTGGGAAGAAAAGGAAGAGAAGAAAGAGAACTTGCACGCAAATGCACATGCATTTTAATGGCTCTATTCCATGTATTATTTTTCCAATTTTTACGTAAAATATAAAGCAAGCTTCTGAAGCTTGATTCAGTTTACACTCATGTACTTTAGTAAGACCGATTGCTCATTTGAGAAACAGTTTCCTTCTTTAACTACTAATAAAAGTCAAGTGGTCCCAGGATTTTGCCTAAAAATGCTGAAAATGAATGTGCCCTGTGTTACTGTAGCATGCAATTTTTACATCTCCAGTTGTTACTATTTTGTGGTTGGACTCGATGATCTTTTAAGTCTTTTCCAGCCTGAGTGATTCTATGATTCTATTCATTTGAGGCCATCCTGCAGGACATCTGACATGTGGAAGGCCTCCATTGCAGACCTTCTGCTTTGAGTGCCAGCAACCTCAGGTTTGATATCTGGTGTATTCCTACGGCAGAGGGTTAGTTTCTCATTCAGCTCCACAAGTACCACAAGTACAGAGATCTTCAACCCAAATTTGATCTTACTGCTCCACTGTGAATGGTAACAGTAGAGAACACAGCTGACAAAAGTGTTGCTTCTTCAACCACTCAAGTACTTTGATTATTGGGGAATGAAACAAATCAGGAAGGAGCTAGATAAGTCACCAATTAAATGGAATCGTTGAAGCTGATGAGAAGCACTACAGTAGTCAGCAGTAGCATGTGCCTGTCTGGGGGTTTGCCAGTAGGGCCTTCGATTTTAATGCCCACAGCTGTGCTGGACAAGGAACAAAACAAGTACATCCTTGTAAGCGGTGTGCTACTGGTGGAGGTTCAAAAACCAAATTGTGCTGTTGACCTGTGTTGTCATTCTATAGTAAGGTAAATAGAAGACCTAAGGAAGAGGTGAGGTGACCTTTTGGAGGTTATCCATTAGGCCTCTGGTACCTTTCAGAGTGGGTGCTGTGGTTCCCAACCAATCTGGTGGCCTTCTATGATGGAGTGACAGCATCGGTGGACAAAGTGAGGGTGACCGATGTCATTTACCTGGACTTGAATACGGCCTTTGACACATCCCCACTACATCCTTATCTCCAAATTGGGATGTGGATTTGATGGGTGGACCACCCAATGGATAAGGAATTGGTGGAAAGGCTGCAGACAGAGGGTGGTGATTAATGGTTCTATGTCCAGGTGGAGGCTGGTAATGAGCAGCATCCCTCAGGGGTTTGTCTTGGGACCAGTGCTCTTTAACATCTTTATCAGTGACATCAGTGACAGAATCGAGTGCACCCTCAGCAATGAGGGTGCTGATGACACCAAGCTGAGTGGTGCGGTTGTCACGGTGAAAGGAAAGGATGCCATTCAGAGGGACCTCAGCAGACTCAAAAGGTGGGCCTGCGTGAACCTAATGAGGTTCAACACAGCAAAGTGCAAGGTTTTGCACCTGGGCCAGAGGAATGCCAGGCATCCATACAGACTGGAAGGAATCGTCCTAGAGCAGCCCTGCAGAGAAGGACCTGGAGGTCCTGATGGATGAAAAGCTTAACATGACCAACAGCGTGCTCTTGCAGCTCAGAAAGCAAATGGCATCCTGGGCTCCATCAACAGAGGAGTGGCCAGCAGGGACAGGGAGGTGATTGTCCCCCTCTGCTCTTGTGAGGCCCCATCTGGAATACTGTGTCCAGGTCTAGAGCTCCCAGTACAAGAAAGACAGGGAGCTGTTGGAGAGGGTCCAGAGGAAGGCCACGAAGATGATCAGGGGACTGGAGCACCTCCCCCTATGAAGACAGGCTGAGGGAGCTGGGCTTCTTGGAGAAGAAAAAGTTGCAGGATGACGTCATTGCAGCCTTTCAGTACCTAAAGGGAGCCTACAAACAGGAGGGGAATGAACTCTTTGAAAGGGGAGATAACAGCAGGACAAGGGGAAATGGTTTTAAGTTGAGGGAGGGGAGATTTGGGTTGAACATCATGGGGAAGTTCTTTACAGAGAGAGCAGTGAGGTGCTGGAAAAGCTGCCCAGAGAGGCTGTGGATGCCCCGTCCATCCCTGGAGGTGTTCAAGGCCAGGCTGGATGGGGCCCTGGGCAGCCTGGGCTGGTGTGAAATGTGGAGGTTGGTGGCCCTGCGTGTGGCAGGGGGTTGGAGGTTCATCATCCTTGAGGTCCCTTCCAACCCTGGCCATTCTGTGATTCCCGAGTGCCCCTCTGGCTTTTTACAGAGTCGCTTTTCTTCCACTTGTGCTGACTGCCTCGTCGTTTTGTGGTACAGCAGAAGCACAGAGCACTAAGCTGCGTGCCTCTGTGTGCAGGGCTGAGGATCATCTCAAATCTGTTCTCACCTGTGTGAGAGGATACCTGGGAGAACACTAGCCCATTCCATCAGCAGGCCCTCGGAAAGCACTCAGAGAAGCAGTGTGTTATTGGCATCTCACTAAGCCTGACATGCTGATGGAAAGAAGGCAAGTGCTGACTATTTGTGCTCCTGACTCCTATAGGTTTGCTACTACAGAAAGATGTGACGAGGTGCATTTTCTTGAGTGTAATGCACATTCTGGATGAGTGCTGCTTTCCACTTTGGCAGTGTGTTATCTGAAATGGCCTAATCAGGCACATTTTTCTGTATTTTAATGCTGTATTAATTCTCTCTGCTTTGTCTTCTGCAGCTACAAGATGTAATTGGTTATGTTTTGGAGCCTCCCTCTTTAGATCCAGTGCTGCTTCAGTGAAGACTAATAGCAAATCATTTTCTCTTCAGTGGTTTGGAATTTGATAGTGGGACATCAAAAATACTGATCAGGTATCACTGATAATAGATGTCAGTGCTGCTACACATCAAGGTCGTGGAAACCTGTTGTAAAGGCTCCTCAGACTGGCATTGTACTTTCAGATTAGCATCATTTGAACGAAACAATATGCCTGTAAAAGCAAAGGCAGCATGAATATCATCATTAAATTAAGCACACAAGCCAATGAGAGAATCTGGAGCCTGTCTGTTGAAAGTGTTTTAAAAGCAATGCAGAACAGAGTGAACCCAGCTTTGTTTAGTATAATGGGATTCAGCTCCGTCCAATGATATCTAACAGTGGTCAGAATATCTTTTAAAAGTCTTGCTTAAAACAAACGAACAAACAAACAAAAAACATAAAGAAGAACACACAAAAAACACTTTATTCACAATGATTTTAATGGTCTCTATATTCTCTATTTTTAATTGAAGGAACTAAAAAAAAATCTTTGTCTCATGCCTGTCTTTTTAATGGAAAAGGAAATAAAAAGGAATGATAATAATTGGAGGGGGATTATTTTCTTGTCCAAAAAAGAACGATGTCATCTACAGTTTTTGTTATGAGGTATAGGTTTTTCCCTCATCTAATACATGTACAACGTTGTTATCATTAGTTACTAAGGCAATAGAAAAATAGTCATAATTGTATTATTACGTTATTTGATAATGCCCTTAGAAAGACCAAGGATTGATGAGTCTAATAAGGATAGGACAAAAAACAGTTTTATTTTCTCTATCCTTTCCTATAAAACAAGCCTCTGTAGTCTTAGCTGGCAGCGGCCCTGGGCTCCAGCATCTTTCTTCCTTTGTTAAGCTTGTGAAACTGAGGAGAGACCTCCTGATCAGTAAGTTAAGTGCCAGTATGAAGATGCATATTCATGAAAATGGGAATCATGAAAATGACTCTCCACCGAGGGAGGTGGGAGGCAAATCACTGAGGCCAGGCGCTTCTCAGCATGTATAGCGTTAGGACAAGGACTAATGTTCTGAAACTTGAATGTAGGATGTTCTGTTCTAATGTTCAGAAGAACTTTTGTTGTGATAAGAGTGACGGGGCACTGGAACAGGCTGCCTGGGGAGTTGGTGAAGTCTCCTTCTCTGGAGATATTCAGGACCTGTGTGGATGCCTACCTGTGCAACCTGTTGTAGGGAACCTGCTTTAGCACAGAATTTGGACTTGTTCTCTTGATATCCCTTTCAGCCCCTGCGATTCTGTGATGATCTGTCCCTGTGGCCTTACAGAGTATCAGTCCTGGGTTGTGGTTTATCTTATGTTGCTACGCTTTGGGTCTGCTAGCTGGTAACCCACTGACTGTAATGTCACTGTTTGGCTTTCGAATCATCACCCAGCTCCTTGGGAACGTTCTGCTGGTACCTGAGCGCTGACAGCAAGAGCCAAGTGGGGCTCAGAGCTTGGGCACACAGCACAGATGCAGCCTGGCTTCACAGAAAGTCTTCAGATACTCTCAGCTATGCTTCCTTAAAAAAAAAAATAAATAATAAATATATATTTTTAAATATATGTATAAAATATATATATATATGTAAAAATAATGAATTTATTTATTTGTACTCCTTTAGCAAAAAGGAAGTGCTTTCCATCTTACCTGAAGTGTGATTTCTGTTAGAACCTTTAGCCTCACTGGCCTTTTGAGTATTTTAATTGCAGGGGTTAAGAGTCTGTAAATGTAATGTGCTTGCAGAGAGAAGGAATAATTTAAACACTGCTCACATTCCAGCCTCCACAGTAGAGATGGGTATTTTGTTTGGAGGATTTTTTTCCTTATCTCAACTGCTGTACCATTTGGCAATTCAGAGCTTTTGCATGCTTCACAAACACCATCTGTTACAACCCAAGACACAAATACTGCAAGTGATTAGTAATATAAGCCAGTGTTGCAGCTGTATGTGGTGTGGAAACTGATAGAACTAGAACTTCCATTGTGAGCCTGACATGCTGAATAGTGCATTTGTGGTTTGTCTAAGCTTTTGCATTCATCAATTAAAGATTAACTTTCTATTGCTATGGAGACGTTAGATTTCAAATAAGAAAAAAAGTCTGAAGAAAACAAGTGTTTTCTTGCTGGAAATGTTATTGGAGCAAGTAAACATCCAGGGCAGATGGAGCCCCGCGCAGAGAAATGTTTTCAATCCTGCATCCTAATGCACTATTAGATGAATCTTTGGGTTGAAATCCTCTATGCACCTCTATGCATTCTTATCTGTGTTCTTCCTGTAGTCACAAAACACTGAAAATATACATTCAACAGAGACCATTCAGCTGTTGTAGCAGTGGACAAATTAAAATAGATATTGATATATTGCTCCTGTTATTCAGTACATGTTCACACTCCTCGAGTTCCAGGGCTGTTTTTTCTGTCTGTGTTTTATCCTCCAGCATCAGCTTTGGTTGCAGTAATGCATGAAGAACTGTTAGTGTTGGAAGATACCATGTTAGCAAGGAGCCCCATGTGTTCTCATGGGTTAGTGTGAGAGCTGAACAGGAAAGGAGAGGAAAACTTGCATTTGACTGCCTGCAGGATAGATGTGCACAGTAACCCAGGGTGTGTTTCAGCCACAGAGATTGAAATTCTGAAACGGTGCGGATAATTTCCCCTTCTTAATGCTGAAATAAAGGAATTGTTCTAATAAAGAACTGTGCCAGTACTACTGTTGCTTATGTTCTCCTCTATCTCTAAACTATTTATGACCCCTTGCTATCCTCAGACCTTTGGGTTTATTTAACATCACTGGTTAAGTGAATAGCAAGTATGAGGACAGAGTTTGAATCGACTTTTGAATTTCTTTTCTTCACAAAAATCTTCCCCAAATCACTCACTCAAAACTCAGATCCTTATGTTATTGTACCACATACTCCCTCTTTTGAAAGCAGCAACAACAAAAAAAAGAATTATAAAAAATCCTCTGTTCATATTATGTCAAATTTGGAAGGAGATAAGTGAATTATTTATACTGATGTAGAATGTTTACTCTAAATAAGTATGCTACTTTTCATAGATGTGTAGTTCTCTTACTCTTTTGTCCATGGGCACACTGCACTGGCATCAGATCAGTGTATGCAGGTGAGACCGCTCTACTTATTGTGTGTCCTTTGTTGTTGCATACTGAAATGACAGTAGGTGATAGAGGCTGATGCATTAAGCGGGAGTTTGTCTCTCCTTCCCTTTTCTTACAGTGGCTGAATAGCAGGAGGCTGGGGTGGGGACATCTGGATTTGTTAACGTAATTGACCTGTAAGTATGAATGAATATGACTATGAATATGGCCTTAAATACTACATTACTGGGGTATGCTGTAGCCCTTCTGGACAATTGCAGTGAACTTCCCGGGACTCATAGGCTGAGGAAAGCAATGAGACCTTCCAGCCCTGTGAGCAGATTGTGCCTTTGGAGGAAGAAAGGTGTTGTGCTGCTCCTAGAACCACTGGGGTCTGACCAGCGCCTATCTTTGTTATGGGCTCAATTGCAAAAGAGGGAGCTGGCATTTCATCAATATAACATTCCTTCTGGTGATTTGATAAGTCATATTTAAGCAACTGCAGCACACTGCAGAGCACCAAGCAGGTGCATGTTCATGCCCTGCTAGTTGCCCTTTGCTGTGTATGATGAAGTGTAAGACTGTAGGATTGTGAGTGGCTATGATTAAAATGACTGAATTTACTATAGATTAAATGTTTGCCCTTCATGTTTGATTTCTCATTTACAGAGAATTAACGAAGTTGAGTACACTACTCTTGTAAACTTACAGATTTCTCTTTTAATGCCTAATAATAAATTCTTCACTTGGGCTGTTTAATGTATCATTTGTGATTCTGTTTTGACAAATCTCTCAGCAGTTCAGAAAACTCTTTGTTACAATCAAGTAGATATCCTGCTGATTCAATGAGAAAGAAATGCTTTTTGTCCTTTGAAAAATGTTGCAGCCCTGTAGGTTGGTCAGTGCTACTTATCTGAATAGCACAATTATAGAGCAGAAAAGGGCACTTTATTGGACCAAAGAGCATTGAAGGGTAGTGAAGTATGTAGGGTAAGGTTATCAAGGCTTTGCTTTTGTAGTATTGGTTTTTGCTTACACACGGTACTCGTCTCCGTTAAATGCATTGCCTTTATTATTGCAATAGATTTTTTAGTTACAAAATTCTGACAAGGTGTTTTGCAGTGACATATTATAACTACATTAACCAGGTACATCAGGATCTGTGTGTATGGCAATTGATTATTTCTTTTTGTCACTTGCATAATGAACCTTCTACCCATACAGAATAAAATATTTATCTGGAATGCAGGCTGAAGCAAGCGCTGGAGTCTGGAGGAGGAAAAAGCAGGCTGCCTGCAGTGAATAATTGCTGTAATCTCATTGTCCTTTGCAAAGTTGTTAATTAAAGCCTTTAACTAAGCAGACTATGCTTGCAGGAGTCCTGCAGAAGTCATGTTGCTGTGCTCTTGTGCATCTGTTGACTTGCAGTGCTTTTAGCACACGGAATACAAAGTTCCCTGAGTTCTATCTTCAGAGCAATGATATATTACTGAGGATGCCTTGTAATGCTCTCCCCTTCTCTCTCTGCACTTCCTCCTTTGAAACAGAGAACACCTGAAGGAGGCTAGTGCCTGAGCTGGTAAACTAGTAATGAGAGATTGAGCATCTTCTACCATCAATATTGGCACATAAGCCTTCCATGTGCATGGGGCTGCTGGCCGATTTGTGGGTGTTCTCTGGAGCTTTCTCTGCAAAGAGCAAGTGGTGTGAATTTTGTGTACTTTGCCTACAAGTTCTATTTGTTATTTAGCACTTACATTTCTGTAGCAACCAGGAGATCCATTTAGGGATTTTGACCATTCCTGGTAGACAGCACTATAAGTAACGTAAGGAAGTAGTATTTTGTGTGACAGGATCTGGAAAAAAAAATAGCCTTTGATGTCAGTTTCTTTGTAGACATTATTAGAAAGGATAATTTTGAAAAAACTGAATGAATGAGGTTTTAGGGTGTTTCATAGTATGGGGGGATAGAATGAGAGGAAGGAAATAAAGTCCTGATTTTTAAAAGTAGCAAATGAAGAAGTTTGGTGCCAAGGGCTGGTTGGAGACAAGAACTGACATCTTGGGAGCAGATGAGAGGAAATGGGATGTGTCAGTAAATCATGAACAGCCTTGAAACTCGAAGCAAATAACCCATAAATAATAGAAGGGGAGCCCAAAGGAAAAAAAAAAAAACAACAAAAACCCCCAAAAAACAATCACAATACATGATCACAGGGGATGAGCTAGGAAAAATAGGTGTATGTATCATCCGGGAAGGAACGGTACTGGGGAAAGATTGCATTGGAAAGGCCAGAGAGAAGAATGTTGATGTGACAGGAGGATGGAACAGAGCTTGTGTGAAAAAGCAGAAGAAAAAATATTTTACAGACAAAACCAGTGAAATGGACTTGTGGAGATTAAAAAGGAATGCATGAACAGGTAGAGAAGCAAGCAGAGTCAGTGTGGGAACCTTCTGAGCAGGGAAATGGAATACACTAATACTGGGTGCACAGAGACAGAGGAAAAGGGAGGAGAAAGAGAATAGTTCCTGGGCAACTAAATTTGTCAGCAGAAGCAAAGTAGTGTCTACGTCTAATGAGAAAGGAAGAGGAGGGAGGGTAAGGCACAGGAAATGTTCATAAGTCTTGTGTGCACAAGGAAAGACTTCCCTGGCCCTCATGTCCTTGAACCTCTAGATGGAGATTGGGGTAGCCGATCAGAGAGTGGTGAGGCCATGGCACTGCTGCCCAGAGCTGTGGGTGCCCATCCCTGGAGGTGCCCATGGCTGGGCTGGGTGGGCCTTGGGCAGCCTGAGCTGGGGGAGCAACCAGCCCATGGCAGGAGCTGGAGCTGGGTGGCTTTAAAAAGGTGACAGCCTCGAGTACAGGCGGCTTGCCAGCATAGATGTTGCCATCATTGAGATTTAAGGCGAAAGAGCCAACAGTCAGATAAGAAGGCTGATAAGAAGCTGAATCCATGGTAAACAGAAGCAATATTGAGGAGATGAGAAAGCAGGACTCATTGTTCACTAGAACTCCGATGCCTGATTAACTTAATTGGGTCAGTTATTTTAAGTTATAACACACTTCATAGTTTTTGGCAGTGCCTTAAAAGTAGGAATTAAAAAAAAACCCCATCAAATATGTGTAACCAAAAATGATTTCCCAGCTAGTGTCTTAGACAGCTGTTCTGTACTTATTCGATGAACATGCAGAGAAAAGCATAAGTCGCAGTGCTGTGAGTGATTGTGGGGGGGGGGCAAGGGCTCTCAGGGCAGATGCTGGGCTCCTCTCAGCTCACACCCCACTGCGTCCAAGGCCAGGGAAGGCAAACAGCACTGGGCAAAAGCGCAATTTAATGCTTCCCAGGCGGTTGACCTGCCCCCCAGCAAAGTGTAGCTCCCAGATTTTCTGAGCCAGTCACTTGACCCTCCTTTTCTCCCGTCTGTCTGAAGCAAAATCACTGCTTGGAGGGGAATCAGAATCACACAGAATCACAGAATGGCCAGGGTTGGAAGGGACCTCAAGGATCATGAATCTCCATCCCCACTGCCACATGCAGGGCCACCAACCTCCACATTTAATCCATGCTTCCACCAGCAGAGGTTGCTGCTGTACTCTTCACCTCCTCTTTTTGAGTGAGCTAACCTGTCACGTCAAGCATTTAGCTGAAAGCAGTGGGAATTGTGAAGCTTTAACGTTTCCCAGACTGTAGTCTGCCACATTAACAAATCTTTGCTTTTCAGGAGATGATAGTGTCAATCACGGTGACAGGCTGAAAGACACCATTCATTGTTAATTAATTATTAGCTGTCAACTCAAAGACTTTGTTGAACTAAGAACATTCAACAAATTGTGGATTTCCTCCTTTTTAAACTTTGTTTAAAGGACACTAAATACCCTTAATTATCAAAGTCAGTTGAAATCCTTTCATACCTCCTTTATTCTGCAGGTGACTGCTTCAGGTACAATATTAATTATGAATAGAAAGAAGATTCTGTAACTCCTCAATGCTGGTTTATGTTTTCATAATGGATGAACTAAAAAGGAAGAAGTTTCCTTTCTTTGCTTTGCTAACAACCTGTGACTCCTAGGCAGCCTTTGAGATCTGCTGGTTCCAGGAAAAAGAGCGGAAGAGTGCATCTCTTGTTTCTGGAGAACTGAGGGCCGTACAGCCTGAAACAGGGCCACAGCTTTGCCCGACTCCACCAGGGAAACCAGCATTTGATTTGTTGGAATGATTCAGTTTCACTCCTCTTGTCTGTAATGCTTTGACCACGGCAATGAGGGATAGCTATTCAGCTGGGCTCCCTGCAGGTAGGAATGAACTCATTCCTTAGAAAAAGGTACTGTCTGATTTCCCAGCTGTTGTAAGCACACCTAGCAACTACTGTGGAGCTTACTGTTATGAGATTTGCAGTTGGAAATGAGATGCTCGCATGGATGCTTTCTGGTTGTGGAGCAGTGAGAGCCCAGCTCAGCAAGGCACCTTGTACACATAAGCACTTGCAGAACACGTCTGCAAGCTTGAAAACGCTGGCTGACACACCTTCCATTTGGGCCTACTGAACACAAAGGGATACAAAAATACTTACCTACCTCATAGGAGCACTCTGACACTTAATTAATGCGTACGGGTAAAATGCTTTGAGATCCTCGGGTCATAATGATACTTAGCACTTTATATCTTCAAAGCCCCATACCCAATATGAAGGAACTAATCCCAAACTAATTAGGCAAAAGGCACTATAAAAGTGCCAAGTGTTGTTATTTGCCTTAAAGTATTATTATTTAATCACAAATTGCCTCAAAGTGAAGTGTGACTGCATGAGATTAGAGACATAGTAATTAAGGCCTTGATTTAATATTTTAAAATTATTCAGCTCACTTCAATGCAGCCCTTGAATTTTTTTTCATTCTTTCCCAAGTACCCAGCACACATTTTAATTTTTATAAACACTGCATCCTCATCACTTAATAGGCTTTCCCTCTTCTCTCAGTTGTGTGCCCTCAGGATGTTGCAGTGCTGAGGGAAGATAGAGTTTGGTGAACAAGGATTTGGCCAAGTTGGAACACAGCAGATTGTGCGTATGAATGTGTGAATTAAATATGACAAGAAGGAAATGTGTAAATAAAGTCTTTCTTGCATGTGTGGTAGATATATTTATGTATGTGCTGTGTAAGTTCTACAATTCAAAAACATCTATGAAAGCATCTGTCACCCTGCATCACTTATTCTGCCTTTGAGATACAAGCTGCTGCAGTCCTTCTTAAAGATGACATTTCTCTGCATGTCAGGGAGCAGCTGTAGTTATATTGTTTTGGGAAGTTACGAATTCTGCTAAATAGACTAGTAGAATTCACCCCTCTCTATAGAATCCCAGTTCAAGGGCTACTTCTCTCCTAGATAAACCTACTTTAAAGATTGAAGTGGATGTGAAAACCTAACCGTGGGGTTAAACGTACTCCACAAGGAATTGTGGTGGGTTTAGGAGAAATCTATGGATGGTTATTGACTATATTTGCTCTTCTTTCAGGAACAAAGGAAGAAAATATTTTTCTGATACAACTGACTTGAAGTTCATAGAGTTCCATGAAGAATGGATGTAGCATGACCATACTAGCCCCTGTAACCTGACTGACCTTGGTGGAGATAATCGCCGATCTTCTAGTGCTGTGACAAGAGATTATAACTAATGGTGAGGTTGAGTTAACGTATTTATGGGGTAGGAAGACTTCATTGGGACAGAAAGACTTCACTGGGGCAGGAAGCAGTGTTGAAACACTTTAATGGGTGAGCCTTTGGTGGCACACAGCCAAAATGGACTGTGAAGGAGAGCCCTGAAAACCAGAGTGGCTCTGCTGAAAGGATATCAGCTATCACCAGCTCAGCACCTGCCCTGTATGTGTATATGATCAGGAAACCTGCTAAGGAGTCAGAATCATGGTGTTGCCACACCAAAGAAATACTGAGGTAAATGATGTTAATGTCTTCTCTCTGCTCGCACACCTTGAGGAAAGATGAGGTGAAATGAAGTGCTGACCTAAAAGACAAGAGCCCCTGAGGATATAGGTGCCATCAAAATGTCATCTAGATAAATAAGGACCCAAACTACGGGTATCTTAAGTAGCTACACTATTGATTAAAGAATCATGATAAATGAGTATAGGGCTATGAATTAGATCAATACCATCAACTTTAGAAGTCAATCTCCTGCACCAGCTTGAACAGACACACTAAAAAAACACACTCAGGAGAACCACAAATTCTAGGGCTGATGGTGGCTTTGAGACTTTATGTTTTACTTTGCCATTTCTTATTTTCCCCCCCTTGTTTACATTAATAAACTTCAAAGAATTTGTAGAAGAGATGTTCATATCAGCAAATATTTAGTAGTTCAGAAATTAAGACACCAGTCTCCAAAATCTGGGCTTTTCAGTAGCTAAGGATAGCTCTACAAAATCACTGCCAATTTTAGAGAAACGATCTCTGTGACAATCACTGAACTAAAAGTAAGGGGCCAAATCCTCAGCTGTGGTAGGGCAGGTTTTGTCTGTCTTAGAAGTTAGTTTGCACCTGCAATAAGGAAACCCTAAAACTTCTGTATTTCTTGAGGAGTTATGCATGGAAGATTATGTAAAAAAAGTTTTTCTAGAGGGAATGAGAAATAAAGAGATGACTGGAGTTTGGAAAATGTAGAATCTTTGCTATGGATGAGAATCTACAGGAGGGCTAGTTGGCCACTGTGGTACGCCAAGTGTTGGAGCAGACTGAAAGTGGTGATGCTGTACTCAGTCAGAGCATCTGTCTGTATGGACAAGGAGGTTGTTAGAGGCCTATTTCTTGGTACCACTGTCCATTTTGTAGAGGCTTTGGCAAAGACATATAACTTTTTTCTAGCTTTGTTTTTATGTATATATAAACTATTGTGAATATGCCTTGTTTGAGTTGATTCAAGATTTCCTATTTCTTATTTCTTTCTACAGAATTTCTCCATGGCTTCTTAAAATACCTACCTTCCTTTCTACATCTCCATGAAACAAAGGTGTAGCTTTGGTGGTTGCTTGTTAAGACTCCTAAGGATGTTCATAAGGAACAGTGTCCTAGAATACTCATTCCTTAATCCCAGCATTTGGAATATATTATTATTTAAAGACAGTTAATTTCTAAGGATATACGTATGTTATTTATATCTTATTATGAGGAAGAAACTTTCATCAGTGTTTCTGTACTGGAACAGGACTCAATTAGCACAGATGTTACCCACAGTTTGTTAAAGGTCTCTTTTCATGAGACCATTTTTGGACAGTTTCTTATAAATGAGCGAGTGAAGAGCTTGTCTATTTCTGACTGCATGTAGCCATTGCTGTGAGAGCTTATCTGGAGATGCCATTAAGATGCTTTTCCAATACTAGTATAAGAACTATATCTACACTGGTAAACTGTATGTACGTTGACTTCAGTAGAGTGCTCTCTGCCATCTGACATCTTGGGATGAAATTAACCCCCTGCTCAGATCTGGCACTTGTACATCACTTGAGTCCTCTTTTGAGCTATTAATTGTGATTGAAGTGATACCTCGCTCTTCTGCTGGCTTTCTTTACAGAAGTGAATTTCTTGCAAAGTAGTAACTCTTCAAACAGAAACCTCCTCCTCCCCACCAGCATCCTCATCTTCACCTTCAGCGTGCTGATGCTCCCACTTGACACGAGGAGACAAGCTCTCAAACTGCTAGAAACTATGGTCATAGGGATTGCTGGGAGCAAGCTGTCATTTATGACCATTTATAGAGGGCAATATACTCAGCAAGTGTCAGCGCATAGAAAAGAGAGATTTAGTGTCTACTCAAGAGAGTTTCAGTTCCTTTTGCTCATAAGAGTGACAGTGGTTCAAAAAGATTAGTGGTGCACCAGTACATCAATTCGCTTTTGATCTTTACAGGATATTTTTCATGGTAGAAATTTATATCAAAAAAGGGAAAAGTTAAGGAAATATTTACAGTGTTGGAAAGATCCTAAGTCAGGATTGTAGTGGTCTAAAAAATATGTATTTTTAAATGGACTCAATTAGAAGTGCTAAATGAGGATCATAATGAGATATCCAATGTCTTGCCAAGTGAATTTAATCACTTTCTGATCCCAACAGCCACACTATTCAACTCTTTCCTAGCATAATTAAACAAGTGACAATGAGGATGCTATTCTGAGACGTGGTAATGAGATGCTGTGGGGCCTGAATTTAGCTGAAGGGGATTTCTTATTAAATATTTATCGTATGTGCAGCTTCTTCAGTGGCTAGAAATACAGAAAAGGAAATTTAGCCAAATAGAACCTCTTTTCTGAAATGAATCTGTGAGAAACTGAAACACTACGATTGCTTGCTTTTGGGCTGACTATAACTTTTAGCCTGCAGGCTGTATTCAACAACAATAAAAATCATAGTTTATGTAGGGGGAAAATAAATTGGAGGAAGGAAGTTAAAATGTGGGAAAATAAAATGGAAATGGAATGAAAAGGAAATAGGAATGTGACAAACCAATTAGGGAGGGTACAAATGATAAAAGTCAACAGGAATTAACTAATGATTGGTGTAGAATACTGAAAGACTAGAAGGTTTTAGGTGGAAGGAAATAATTGGATAACAGGGATGGTGGTATCAACCAGTGAACTAAAAAATGAGACTTAAGCATAGTGAACAAGTAATCCTTGACCCAGGGAGAAATGAAGTATACTTTCATCATGTTACTTCAGATTCTATGGGAGATATGGAAGGCATGGCTAAGCTACTTTGAACCAAAGCTGTAGACTAAAAGTTTTGTGAAAGCCCCAGGGATTTGTAATACACTTGCATATGAACATTTACAAACTAAGGAGTCTTACTGTAGAAGAGTGTATTTAGGCTACAAAAGTGACCTGGAACTGCCAAATTTTAGGCTGTCCTAGCAACTTCAATCCTGCAGCATTCTAGGCCTAGTCTGTTCTCCTGAGAAGACAGATATCTTATGGAAAATTACCTCAAAAATTGTGGTAGAAATTCACAAGAAAACTTAATCTTACATCAACACCACAGCAGTAGAGGAGTGTCTTCAGATACATTCCAGTCACAGAAATCGGCAGTAGGTGACCCTCACAGAATGTGGAACGCCTTGGTATGTACAGAGTCTGGGCTATCATGTGGTTCCTCCCCAGGAAGCAGCCCTTCTATCTGGTGACCCTAAAGCACAAATGATTTAGACTTAGCAGTCAGAGATCAATAGCTGAGAAGGGGTTTGAATACCAGGTCTTCTAACCTTCTGGTCATATTCTGTACTGTCTTATGAGCACCCTTATGATAAAGGGAAAAGTAAATGTGGGACAGAATTAGTTCTTTCTTAGCCCGGTAGGATCAAACATTTGGTTGGATAATGTGCTAGGGTCTTCTTTTTAAACACATCTGGTGTATGAGGGGATGCATTAATAAATGTCTTCTTATTCCAGGCTGGAATGTGCTGGGGCAGGCAGTCCTAGGGCTTAGCAGAGCAGCACAGGTGTAAAGGATCTTCAGGATGTCAAGGCGGATTCTTTGCAGAGTCCACCAAGCTGTAATACTGGAGAAGCAGTCTCTTATCACCGTTCTCCTGCCTTGTTGGCCCTCAAGATTTGCCTCAAGTGCAAGATCTGCTGTTTCACCCACTCTTTGACAAAGTGCACTGGATGATCCCTCCATCCTGAGTATATTTGACATGGTTTTGAAAAGCAGATGGGTGACTGAATAGTGAGTGGGAATCAGGAAAATACTGGCTGCCATGTACAAACTTTTACCTTCCCCTCTTCCCTCCCTAACTTGTTGCTTCAGCTTGCTGGATCAGTGACTCTCCTTCCCCAGTGTTTGAATGATGTCTCTGTGGTACTTTGGAATCCCAAGGAGAAAGCACTATGTAAATAATAATTCCTGTCACACCTGCTAAATGGTGCTCATAATTTTATAAGTTTTTGGCAATAAGATCATATTAACTTGATGAGAAAGTTTTTATTTTTTTATGTTTAATTCTCACGTAAAGTACTAAGAAAGCTGTGAGACAGGAGGTGCAATTAATTATCTCACTTGGATTAAAAGCTCCTCTATTTGATATTTGATCTCTTGTTACTTGATTTCCCACAAAATTGCTTGTAACATGCAGTCCCACTTAATAGCTCATTAGCACTCCACTATGGTATTTGTAAGGTGGTCAGATTTGTGTATAATAAAGCAGTTGCTGGTGAGCAGTGAATGGCTTCAGCCATAATTAATTAATTAAATGTGCATAAAACATGGTTCATTAGCAAGGTGTGTGACGATTTCATGGTGTCCAGCGCTGTCCCTCTAATTGTGTAATGGGAGTGATGCTACTGAGCATTGGTTCGTTAGTTTCCAGCTTCTGGTAGTGTTGTTTAGGTAAAAGACATCTGATTTCCAGGGCTTGTTCTGCTGACCTGGTAGCACTGGAAGGAATAGTTTACGGTAACCAATCGAACAGCATTTCTTACTGTTTTCACTTAAAACCCACACAATTAGAAATTATTACCATAGCTTAGCGGCAGTGGCAGAACATTTACTTGAGAAGCTGGAAATCTCGGTTTAACTGTAGTTCAAGCAATAACTATATTTTATACTCAATTATGCACTGTAACCCATTAGGGAAGTCTGTGGTTTCCTGATGTAGATTTTTTTGCTTTGTCTTTTACAGCAAGGTTGCAACCGGCTACGAGTGTATTAGAAATTGTTATGTTGTACCACTGTTCTGTGGGCTGTGCTACCCAATGTACCTATTTGTGAGTTATTGAGATGTCTGCGGATGTGAAAACAACAAAATCAGTTAAAGGAGGTGGGATGGACACTGTGGCAGTGAGCAGGGGAGAGGAGAGCAATGCTATTTGTTTCAGGCAGGTAGAGCCCTGCCGAGGGCGAGGTGCAGGATCTGCTGCTCACGGGCTGCTCCATGAGCACGTTCCCATGTGCCATATAGTTTTGTGTTAGCAGGGTAGGGCAGTTTGATTGTTAATGTTTTCTGCTGCTGTGTTTCTCAGACAGGTTCCTGGAGAGCTTTGGTGCTCTGTGCAGTGATACAAAAAGCCTACAGTAGAGATGATGCTGATGGCTCTGGCTGTTGTTCAGAATTACGTTTTTCCAGTGTTACTTTCTTATTAGGCTGGTAGTTAATTAGCTGTCTCTTTTTGATGCCTGCTGTAATCTAAGAACACTTAGACGCTTCTCTGCTGGGTGTTTCAGAAATCATTACAGAAGTTGTGATGGGATTAGAGAAGAGCAATGTGTGCATCCCGGTTCTGAAGGAGGTTACAATTGGACTAGAGAAGCACAGCATGTGTCCTGGCACTGGTGCCTGCTGTGCAGCAGTTTTCACTGTCAAAGAAATGACTGATTTGGGGACTATTTTCTTTTTGGAGTTAGTATGGTAAGATCCCAATGCAAATGACCCTACCTAGTTTTCTCCCGGCGGGAGGAACTCTCCCGCTGCTGCTGGAACTGCTTTTCTCTTCGAATTTGCAGTAGGTTATGGCAGTGTGACTTTGACCCAGGCCCTTGGGTTGGGTTGGCACAGTAAGCTTTACCCAACGTGTCACTGAAGCACCGCAACATCCATAGTGGGTTTCTCTTTGTACTGTACACCCACATAGCCAACAAGGAGGAAATGACACTGAGACCAGCGCCTCCAGCTATCTGGAGTTATCTACTTGCTCCGGTTCTGTTCTATCAACATAAGTCTGAACATGAGCTGGTAGTTACTGGACAAACAGAAACGTGCAAACTTGATACCATGAGCATCCCTCACGTGTCAGTCATGTGCTGTCAATTCCTTCAAGGGCATTAGCCCTCATTTCATTGTTTTAAAGTCTTATCTTCCAAAGTTCCCCTACAACATATTTCTTTCCAGGGGTAGGCAGTGAAGCTTCTTTTTCTGAGAGGTGATTTCCAAGTTTCTTTTTGTGCAGAGGGTTCTTTAAAGAAGGAAAGAATATTTCCCCATCCTTGAGCCTTCTTTCCCCCCATTATCACAATTTTCAAAAACGTAGATTCTCCTAATACAGCAGAGACCGTTCCACAGCTCTGCCTTTAATGGAGTGAGCAGATTGCAGTAAGAATGCGGTGCTGCTCAGTAAATTTAATGACTTTATGAAGATAAATGTTTCCCTTCCAAAGCCCCTTCTTGTCAGAATACATTTAATACTGCCATTCCTTTGAGAACTAAATTCCTGTAGCACTTTGCAGCATATTAGCATGTTTTTCTCACCACATGAAATTGCACTTCAAGCAAGAAATAATAATGTTTCTGCATCCCCTTGTACATTTTTATTACTGCCAATGAATAGGAGTAAATTAACTATTATGGCTAGCATTATTCACAGGGACAAATTCCTAACTCATTTTACAGAGAATAATAAATAACTGAATAAATAAGATGCCTTTAATTTCACATGTGAATTATCAAAGATTCCTCTGAGTAGGAGGAGTAGGGGCTCTGCAAACAAATGCAGCTCTGTAGAAGAAGTTAGATATGTGTCCACTCATCTTTATTTTCTTTTATTCTCCAAACATCCTAATGAATATCCTTGTAATTATGTGTGATTCCTATGAAAACAGGTTTCTCTTGCCTGATTATTTGTTTCTGTGTGTGTTAACCAAATACTAATCTGGGAGATGAGCCACATTTTGCTGTTAGTTTCTTGGATTCTGCTGTGATTGATGGCAATTACCGTCTGGTTTACTTCATCTTGCAGACCGCAGAGTTGCTTGTTCACGACAGAGCTTCGTCGTACCCTTTTGCAACAAGGGAAGCTGAGGCTTAAAGGGACTGGTGGTTTGTAGTAGGGTACTCAGTGTATGAGATCACCCTGTACTTGGGTAGGAGAACTTACTGCAAGGAGGACTCTGCTTTTGGAAAGAAAAAATATTTTGATATCATCAACCAGTTCAGAAGGGATCGGTCTGTATTTCAAGCGTGCTGGATTGTGTTTAACAAGGATTATCAAGGTAAATGTATGCTTCTGTGTTTACAAATATAAACAATTTCAAGGAAAATAAACCATCCACACATTTATAAATGGAAAAATGGGAACATTTACCTATGACATTTTTCACAGTGAGGAAAGAAGTACCATACATTTCTATTTCTTGTTTGAATTTTTCAATCTGAGGCAATAAAATATTTTGCTGTGCCCAAGCAATATTTAATCAGAACATTTTACAATTCCTTGTGACTTTTTAAATCATACTTTAACGTTGCTCAACTTTTTCATTTTTTGCCCATCTGTGCATGCATGCACACAGACACACTCATCTGGAGGGACCTTGTAGCAGTACCTGAAGGGGGCCCAGAGGAAAGATGGGGAAGGAATTTTTATGAGGGCAGCTTGTGACATGATGTGGGAAAATGGAAGAAGGTAGATTTAGGCTGGATATTAAGAAGAAATTCTTTACTGTGAGGGTGGCGAGACACTGGAACAGGTTGCCCAGAGAGGCTGTGGATGCCCCATCCCCGGAAATGCTCAAAGCCAGGCTGGATGGGGCTGTGGGCAACCTGGTCTAGAGGGAGGTGTCCCTGCCTGTAGCAGGGGGTTGGAACTGGGTGATCTTAAAGATCCCTTCCAATCCAAATCATTCCATGATTTTTTGATTCTGTGATCTGCTTTGGCTCTGCTCCTCACCTTTGCTGTACTGCCTTCTTCCAATGGTACGTGGGCATCCAGCAGTGCTCTGGCAGGACTGCAGGTGGTCACTGTGGGAAGATTCCTTCAAACCATACTGGCCACCAGCTCCCTGAGCTGCCCACACTGAGGCCATCAGGACTGCACCCTGCAATGTATTTTTTCTCCAAGTGTGCCCCCGGCATCCTAATGCAACACTGGACCGAGGGCGGTGAGCAACATTTGCCATGCTCAGGTTGTTGTTTGTCCTTTGGGGAGGGTTGCTGGGTAGTTGGTGCTGCCCAGATTCAGAGTGTGTCTCCACAACCCTTCCTTGAATTTACGCTGTGTTGTCCCAGAGGTGAGCACGGCGGTGTGCAGGTGCTGCCTGTTGGCATTACTGGAACTATTTAAAATAATCCACGGCAATCATTGCTACCGAATGGAGAGTTGCAGCAAAGGTGAAAAAATAGATGTTCTCCACGCAAATTTCTGACTCTTTTCCAGAAGCGCGAATAAATTTTTATGGTAGAGGATTCCTTTATGCGCCGACATTTTTATTTCGTTCCTGAAAGCAATTCCCTTCACTTTCTCTTTTGTTTTGAGGCGTCCCTTTGCTGCCGGGGGCTCGGACGGCCCACGCCGTGTCGCTGCTCTCCCGCAGCCGCTCGGGCACCGGGCCGGGGATCGCCGGGGGCCGCTGGGGGGCGCGCCGAGCCCGAGCTGTGCCGCCTGCGGGCTGCTCAGCACCGGCGCGGAGCTGCCCTCCGCCTCCGTCGCTCAGCCTTCTTGTCGTTTCTTCCCCTCCTCCGGTCCTCTGAAATAACTGTTGTAAATTAAACAGTCCTTTCTCTTCCTCTGGTTTCAAAGCATCAAAGATGGATTGCGAGCCCATTACCTTTGATGCCGATTTCCTGTTAGAATGCGTGTTTCGGCGTTGCAACATCCTGAAAAGTTTAATCTGAAGCAGAAGAACTGTAAAACGGAGAGAGCAATTATATACAGCCCAGAGCACTGAGCAGATGAAATGACAGCGAAGTTTCATCTGTTTATTAGGTTAGCTCTGTTTCAGATAAAATACTATTAGCAATTTATGAAGAGGAGAGAGGGACTTTGAAATCGAATATCTGTCAATTAGATCTGAAAATTTTAATACAAAATGCTTTTAAAAGTCAAATGACATCTATTGAAACTCCAGATTTAGTCAACAAGATCAGGCTGTACCCCGAGTACACACTGGGGGAGAAACAGCATGTACATGACAGCACCTTAGCTGGGAGGAGAGGGAGGGCATCTTGGTGTATACAGAGAGGAAAAATGAGGAATTAAAGCAGCCTTGCTCTTTGCAAAGAGAATTACTATGTACAGATGACTACAGTTGTCAAGGCAACTTTGCTTTTACTGATGCTCCAAATACGGGCTCAGAAATCACCCCTCCTCCCCTTCCAAACAAACAACCAAAAAAACCAACAGAACAAAACAAATAAAACAATGGGGAGGTTTTTTTGGTTTTTGTTTTTTGTTTTGAGGCTGTTTTTACTTTGCAATAGAAAATGACCAAGTAAAAGTAGCTGAGCTGAGAACTGGCTGACATTCCTTATGAGAACGGAATAACGCTCCCTCTTGTAACCTATCCTTGCTAGGCAGTGATCAAGGTCTGGTGATCAGCAGGGCAGATCAGGCAGTCTGCTTGGAGTAGGTAAAAGAAGAAAAATAGATATTGATCATCTTTAATGTAGGAGCAAGTTCTGAGCTCTTTAGTTTTGATAGCATCCTTTTGTTCTGTGTTTGTGCACCACTTAGTGATTGTGTGGTACTGGTCTGTCCGCACACTGCGATAAGCCCCTAAAGACATCTTTCTTGAAGGTAAGCGTGGAGTAGAGCTCAAATGCTTCAGCTGACTGCGGTGAAGGGGAGGGCAGGGCAGCCTGGGTGAATGGGATTTGCTGTTCTCTTTGCTGCAGTGCCTGACTTACTTGTCCTGAAGGGTGGCCTTTTCTGTTATATTGCATTTTCACCAGGCAATTGAATGCTGAAAGACTGACAGCACAATGATGCTGTATTTACTGGCACATGGATCTTGCAGCAGTATTCTCACGGGACCCTTTGCTTTCCAGAGCAGAAACCACCTTTTGGTATTTGTAGATATATTCATGTTTACAACATCCAACAGGTAGGGCACAGGGCACGTGATCAGTACCCCAAAGTTCTACAGCGGTAACATCAGCAGTTTCTGTCTCCACGCTGATGGGCCATGTGTATATACTTGAAATAATTTGCATGCCATGATATAATCTTCACTGAAGCTGTTCTGGCTTTTCTTATTTCCTCACAGTAATACTGTCAGTTATCTTTGTTTATGCTGATAATGCAAAAGGGAGAGCAAACTTGTACTTAAAGCCCAGGATTCCGTTTCCTGACCTGGAGTATAGGAATATGAATAATTCCTTTTTTGCTCTGTCTTGTACTTAAAATGAAAGCTCTGCAGGGCAGATGCTGTATCTTAGTGTGTATCTATGTGGTACTTAGCATGTGCTCTGATCTCAACTGGGCCATCAAAGTGGTGCTTTATTACCTGTAATGTCAAAGAACAGATGTAGCTCTGTTTTTTTCTGGTCTCTAAGAAAGGCTTATATTCTGCCTGTGGTGTCACAGTTGAAAGTTATTATAGAAAAGCTGTTGTTTTGAGCAACTTAGTAAGATTTGTCCCGATTCTTATTTTAAATGACAGTTTCTGTGTTTTCATACATTTTGATAATCGTATTACACACAATATAAGCATCTACAGAACAAATTCCTTATATTTTAACAGCAGTCCCCAAAACTCTTTGCTATATTTCAGTGGTGGAATAAGAACTGCCACAGAGCAACAGACCTTACTGGGTAGAGACCACTGCCCCTCATTTTATCGGATGTCTGGTATAACCCATCTGGCCTGTGAGTGGATCCAAAATAATACTGTGATACGGTTTGGTGAATGGCAGTGGCAAGAATGTGGTGAAGTTGAGAGCAGATCAAATAGTTAGGTGCTGAATGGTTATAAAGGTATAAGACCAAGGATCTTCTAATAGTGTAAGACTAAGGCTGTGCTTGACAGAATAAGAAGAAAACTGGTAGCTGTGGTGTCGCAGACTATGATGCAGGGTATGAAGCAGTTCCGGGACACTACTGATTTAGAGAGAGGGTGTTAATTGCATGTTGACAATGAAAAACAATGGATTATTTTGTTTGTGGAGCCATTGATTAGCATAAGGGTAAGTGTAGAATCATTCGAGTTGGAAGGGATGCTTAAAGGCCATCTGGCCCAACTCCTTGCACTGAACAGGGATGCCCACAGCGCCATCAGGTGCTCAGAGCCTGTCCAGCCTGACCTTGGGTGTCTGCAGGGATGGGGCATCCACCACATCTCTGAAGAACTTGTGCCAGTACCTCACCACCCTCATCATAAAAAGTTTCTTTCTTATACCCAATCTAAATTTTCCCTGTTGTAGTTTGAAATCATTTCCCCTTGTAGTATCACAACAGACCCTGCTAAAGAATCTGTCCCCTTTTTCTTCTATTCCCCATTACATACTGAAAGTCCACTCACAGATCTCCCTGGAGCCTTCCATTCTCTGGGCCAAACAGCCCCACCTCTCTCAGCCTGTTTGCAGTAAGAAGGAAAATTCTTGCTTTAGGAAGGGTGTGTTTCCTACAGATGTTCTCCTGGCTGTCTCAGATCTGATTTGAAGGAAATGCTTCTGTGAGACCTTTGCCTCATAGTAAGTTGGAATTCCTTTCATAACCAATGGAAAGGGTGTTGTTTATAGGCTGTGATTTTTCTAATCAACCATAGATATCTACCCAAGGATGAGTTGAACGAGATAAATATCTTTCCTTCTCTCTAGGAGCTATAAAGCAATGCTAGTCAAGTAGAACAGATGGAGAAGTCCACACAGTAAATTTAAGTTCTGTTCATTCCCCACTCCCTATTAAAAAGCAAAGGTGACAACATCCATGTAGAGAGGGTGGCAGTTTGGCCACTGAGGCCAGCGCAGCCAGGATTTCACCTGATGACTGAGCACTGTTGAATGCGTAGCACTGCTTTGGAAGTGGAAGTTCCTAAGGACTCAGAGACTGGACAAGAACAAATGAAAAAGCATCTCTGAAATCTCTAGTGTGCCATCAGCACTGTCAGGAGCGAACTGCCTTTTGAAAGTCCAGCCTTAATAGAATAGCTGAGTAATGCTAGCCAAGGGTCTTACTATGGAGCTATTGCTGTTCAAAAGCCCTCGGTGGAAACCTAACAGCCAAAGAACTAATACAGTTGTGCCAAGGAGGGAAAAAAATTCCCAAAGCTCATACCTGAGTGCTTCTCAAGATCCTCATTGCCAAGTCACTTTTTTATGTTAATATGACTCTTCTGTTCATGCGTGGTTTTATTCTATGGTGTAACACAAAGACCACTGGCACTTGTCTCAAACCTTGCTGGTTTGAAAATGCCTGTGATAACTAGCTCAGAAAAATATTACAGTACAAATTGAAAGTTAAGCTATGCTGGCATTTGCTTCTATGTAAACACCAGTTGTTAGAAAATGATAAGCATTATTGATATCCCAAACTTATGTATTAGCGGGAACAATGTTATATAAAATGTTAACATCTGCCAGGGCAATAGAAACAATTACAAGTAACTTTCTTTTAATGATGCAATTAGACAATAACAAAAGATGCACTGTAAATTAACATGACACCACACCAGGTTTATGTATTTTAGGGAATGAATTTCAATGCAGCTAAGAAAACAAACAAAGTTTCCAGAGAATCCCTTTGGAAAATAAATAACTCCACTAAACCTTTACGTAATAAAGTCTGGGAACTGAGACTGTTATTAAATCTGACCTTGATCAGATTTTTATTATGTCAGAAAAAATGGTTCTTAAGAGACAGAGTTGTCATGGGATTAGAGTACATCTACAGCAAGATGTTTCCATGGCAACAAATCAAACACCATTTCCTAAGTCTGCAGTCGTCTGCTTCAAAAGCATGAACTTAGCATTGAATAATTATAGAGAAAGCAGTAATGTTGTGTAAAGAGAGGAGGGGGAAATAAATCAATCTGGAGGCAGTGATTTATTTTAAAATGCCAATTAACCCCATCAGTGTGATTGTTTGGAGCTTCTGTTGGTGGTGACAGGTCCCACGTAGGTATTTGGTTTTAAAAATTGAAAGCATAATTTTTTTGTCACATATAACCTTAAAAAAGTGAAAGACGAATCATAATTCCACCAGAATTAATGAAGTCTGAAAGTTATGTATAAAAGCTGTAATAGAAAATCAGAGTTGTGTCAGAGACTCCAGGCGGCAGCAGCACATGATACTCTCTACCCGAATTCTCCTCATGTTTGAAGGATCTGAAAACACACTTGATACGGTTACGTGTTTAGTCTCCTACAACCAATGAGCTATCTAAATTCATAGGCTCCAGTGTCACACAGCTGTAATCTTGGTGGAAAGTTAAACCAGTGAGCACATCACCGCTTGGAACTTGGGGAGTGAGTTAAGGCTATTTAGCTTATCAGCCTCTTTTCTGTTCTGTTGTAATTGCACTATGAATGCACTGTTCTTCTCCAGAAGCTATGCCTTTTGAATGCATCTTTTGAGATGACATCTATCTGTCTCTCTCTCTTGTTTTTCTTTTTCCCCTACAAAGCGGAATGTGCTCCTCCCCTCAGGTACCTGGAGGTTTGCTTCCCAGGTACGTTCAGGACATGTTGCACCACTAGCTCAGCAGTCAAATTGTGTTCTGACACTGCACTTGATGAATGACCTTTTATTAAAGGACACAGGTCTAGTGCAGGAGCACAGTCTTCAAGCACTGAGTGCAAATAGCCTATGCCTCTGTTATTTCTTCTTACTCTACAGAGTGGAGGCTGCAAGGAGGGTGGCTTGAAAACCATAGATTTGAGACTGGGTGATGAGACAATGTCCCCACTGTTGCAATTGCTCACATATAGCTGCATCTTCTCTTCTCCAACATGGTCTTTCTTGCAGAAGAACTCTCGAATGGGTCTATTCCATTTGTTCCAGCTACTGATCATCTGATTAGTAATGGTTGGTGTCTCTCTGTCAGGATACAGACAGCTATCAGAGGTAGAAATGTGATAACGGCTTGTTGACTGCGGTAAGATATCTAGTGTCACAAACAGAGTGACACTAAATTGCCCTCTCACTGTGAGAATAATCCTGGTAAAGGATGAGGATTTCACACCGTAAGATATGGATGATTTTAAGAGGAACTTGTATAGCCTTCAATTTCATTACAGCTGCTGCTTTCTCCTTTGCAGCTGTTTGATGGCTTGGTTCAATGTACCCTCCATCTCTCATTCAGCTACCCTTGCTCCTAGAGTGCTGCAGTGAAATTTGTTGCCTGATGTGATTCTGAATCAAAACTCCTAGAGATTAGGTCACCTGATAGAAATAGGGAGTGGATGCTGCAAAGGTCACCTGGGGTCAGTATATCTTATCTTCTGCACTCCCACTGATAAATCTTGGAAAGCAGAGGTATGTACAGGTGCAAAACAAAGTTCACAAACAGTTTCTTCAATCCTTTGCAAGAAGTTCAGTATTAGACTGAATCTGGATTTGTACAGTATTAATATGCCCACCTCGGGAGGATAGCTTGGTTCTTTAAACTGGAAGCTCTATCATATTTTAATTCAAAAGATCAGTGGTGGCATTCCTGCAATTTTAAAATCAGTGAATCACAGTAAGGCAAATGCTACAGCTGAAATTTTCGCATAGATTGAAGTGATAGGAATCTTTCCTTTCTTATACGTGCATAATTTAGAACCATTTAAAGTATATTAATGTCATAGGAAATAGGAAAATTATTTGTTCGCTTAAGGTGTAAGGATAATGATACTCTTTGTGTTCACAATGGGGAATTCTTAGCAAAGATGGAGAAGCGATCCCACTCTGAAACAGGCATTTTTAATATATCTTAAAGTAATAACATTGATCTGTATTTTTAACAGAAATACAATAGTAAATACATTTTTTTCCCCCTCAAGAATGCTTTTTGAATTAAAAAAGTGAATTTGTGAAGGAAATAGCCAAGTATCAAAAGAATCTCCATTCCCACAGTGTAGTTTTCAGTGAGTTTCTCTTCACAGGTGTCCGTGAGGGGGGAAGAAGTTTCTTTTCATTTTTACCACTGGCGTATACAGCCACAGAGAAGAGAGAATTCTTTGCTTCTTTTCTAATGAGTACCTTGATACTTTTGCTAATCTCAAGTGTTGCTTAGTTGCACCATAAATTGCACGAAAGCTCTGATTTTTAATGACCTCTCCAATGGTACACGAGTAATATTTATTGAATCACAAGCTGAACTACCCTTTCACAAGTGGTTACATTTCTATTAGCCAGTTCTTTCCATTGAGGCCCGTTCCAATATTTCTGGCTGCCATGTGATCCACAGGACACCATGTGCAGTGGGCAGGCCTCCATTAGAGAAAATATGCTGAGTCCTTCATCACTGTGCTTCAGCCTTCTCTGATGGAGCTGTTATGTGATTTTGAGGAAGATAAAAGATCATCTCATTGCTGTGTTGCTGAAGAGTCAGGCATAGAAAGGCCGCTGCAAAAAACTCATATGCAACTTGGCAAAGCCTGGTTGAGTTACCTTTCTGCAGGTCTCCTGAGTCATTTGTCTCCAGAAATGGGCAGATGATGATGCCTGTCTGTGCACCAGTCACTGCCTTCACAAGCTGAATGACTTAAATCTTAACTATATAAAATATAAAAGCTGCTGAAGGCTTGTGACAATGAATTTGAGGGCAAAGTGTGGTCCTTTAGGCGACAAAATCCCTCTTGGAGAACATGAAAGGTCTAAAATTCCATTTTCAGTTGAATTTTTGAACTTCTGTGTCATGCAAAGATTTCTGGAGATCTCACCTCATATTTCTTGCTCAGTAATTTAAAAGTCACGTTGAAGACTTGAGCCATGTTTCCAAAACCTTCCTTTCCTATCTTTATTTCAACAGTAGACGTATCAGACATACTATCTAGCTTTCAGGCTTTCCTACTGAAGAGAGAGTACCTCCTTTCTACTGGCTCAGGAAAGCCCTGATCACTCAGACGACTGTCTGAGCCTCCTGGATCCAGGTGCTGGCAGAAGCATGTGGTCCTGAGGTGGGAACTTCCTGTTGTTGATGGTGGTGGTTAGTTGGACAGATGACATTCCTGGGCAAATGCAGTGAGGTCAAATGTCTGAAAAAACGAGTCTAAGTGAATCAGACCACATGGAAGCCACCTATTCACATGTATTAAACCTGGAAAATCTTTCTGTATATAGTTGATGTAGATTTACAAATTGTGCGTCCTATGTCAACACTGAGTTGCAAATGAATGATTGGAGGAACCAAACAAAAACTGCAAGCAAGGAACTTAATATTTTTTCTCTTTATGTAGGAGAAGGAGCTGGCCCTGCATTACACTGTATATGACTTGTGAGTTCATATGATGTGAGTTTATATGATTTTGGGTTATGGTTCGGTGATGATTATATTGCTCAGATAAATGCAGGAACAGAATTGCTGCACATCTGATCTGACCACATGGGAGACACAGGGCCTGGCAGTGCACACGTTCAGGTACGTGGGGCTGAAGAACTCTGCTGTGATCCATGGCTCTAGTAAGACTATGTGAGACACTATGATGGATGCTTCACTTATTGAGTGGGACCTTATTCACAAACTGGATTAAAGGAACAACTTTTGTATGAGGAGAAACTAAAAAGCCTGGGCCAGCTAATAAATGATTAACAAAGGAAATATAATAGAGTGTACTGAAGTAATGAATAGCGTGAAAGCAGACACTGGGTGCTCCTGTTTACCCTTCCTCAAGAAGATATTGAAGTGAGAAGGTGGCACAATTAAAATTAACTAGAGACACTTGAGTTTTTAGAAACAAGTCCTATGATTAACCTGTCACACTTACTGCCTCAAGATTTAATTGAGGCCACAAGCTTAGACAGGTTCCAGAAAGGATTAGACATTTATGTGGGCAACGGGAACATTCACAATTATAAAGCTCCTAACTGCATCCTGTCACTGTGAGGTAGCAACTGGGGCTGTTTATTTGAAGTGCTGGGCCCTGTGAGCAGCGCTAGAGCCAGCCCCCAGCGCTTGCTGCAGGGCTGGTGGGGCTGTGTGGCTCTGTGTGGCCTCATTCCACATCCCCTTTCACATTGCTTCTCATGCTGGGCATGTATCTGATCCAGGTCTATAAATACCTAAGGTGTGGGGGACAGAGTGGCGAGGCCAGACTGTTTTCAGCAGTGTGTGGAGATGGGACGAGGGGAAACGGCCAGAAACTGCAGCACAGGAAGTTCCACACAGATGTGCACAAGAACTTCTTTAGGCGAGGTGACGGAGCACTGGGACAGGCTGCCCAGGGGGGTGGTGGAGTCTCCTTCTCTGGAGATATTCAAGACCCGCCTGGACGCCTACGTGTGTGACCTGGTGTAGGGAACCTGCTTTGGCACGGGGTTGGACTCGATGATCTCTGGAGGTCCATTCCAACCCCTACGATTCTGTGATTCTGTGATATACAGGTAGCTAATGCAAACAAATGGCAGCAGTGAATTAATGAGCATTGCGAACATTTTGGGATAGGGTTATGGTGTCAGTTTGGTTCTTGCATGCTAGGCTTAGCTCTTCTACTTAGGTTAGACAACTTAGTTGAGTATCTGCTAGATATGATAACTCAAGGTGATTTTTCTCTTAGTGATATGATAGCATTGTAAAATAAATTCAGAACTGCTAGAAGTTAATAACATACTACTGATATCCCTCCTTTTTATCTTCTAATTATTATTATTATTGTCATTTTTACTTTTTTTTTTTTTAAATACTATTGGAACCTGAGCATTGTTGGAGACTACCAGGAATGACAACTAACTCAGAAACAATAAGGCTTTTTGGAGTTATACACCAATTTGCAGCAAGGTAGACATGAGAAATGCAGTACTGCATTTCCTGTTGTGAGATCTGATCAGGAATACAAATGGTGTCTAAGAGATCAGTTGTGCAGTGAGTATTAATGGCCTGTGGCTGGCTGGTTGACCACTGGGCTCCCTTGGCATGACTCTGGCCTCATAAAGTGTGCAGGAACTGGGGGCCTTCCAGTGAGCTCTGTGGGTATCCTGGGCCGTGCAAAAGCAAGAGTGTACAGCACAGGTATTTCTTACCTGTAATCAATCTATGTTCCTATCTTCTGTGAGTATTGACTAACTCTAAGGGCAGCAGCAGTAAAATATTGGACAAGGGTTAGCTCCTGAGAGAACGTTAAGTCGTTATGCTGTCTTTAGACGAAGACTGAGGATAGTAATCAAAAAGGCTATTTTTAACCATGGGTTGATTTATTTGTTTTCCTTGTACAGCCAGTGCACCTGGTGCCGTTGATGATGGCTTGATTAATTCACAGTGATTTTTTTCTCCACTTTATTCCACAGTATTCTTCCAACAGGCATGAAGTTGTGCTGCCACAGATGGAGACTCTGGGCTCTCCCCCATGGCCACAGGTGAAGGCAGCTTTGGCCTTGTTGGTTCAGGCACAGAAGCTGGGCCCCCTTGTAGGTATGCACAGTGGACGGTATGTGTGACAGCAGGTCAGCGGGGCCTTCTCCGTTCCTCCTATAGGCATGAGTATATACAAGAGTAGCTGAACTAGCTACAGGTCACCTATCCAAAGTATGGGGGGGTTTTGTAGTGAAAAATAGACAGAGGCTGCCAGTCTTTGAAAACTCACCTGGGAAAGAGAGTAAATTGGTGATGATGATTGTCCAACCAGTGCTGAACAATGTGCTATCACACTTGTTGCTGGATGCACTACAACCTGTTTTAAGTTGTTTTGAGTACATAGAGTTTCCCATTGGAGCTGTTAGGGCAGGTTCAGTGGAGGGCCATGAAGATGCTAAGAGGGGTGGAGCACCTCTCCTATAAAGAGAAATTGAGGGAGCTGGGCTTGTTCAGCCTTGAGAAGAGAAAGATCCAGGGAGACCTCGTTGTGTACCTTCCAGTACTTATGGGAGCTTATAAACAGGAGAAACTTCTCATGTGGACAGATGGTACTAGGACAACAGGGGATGTTTTTAAACTAAAAGAGGGGAAATTTAGGTTAGATTTATTATTAGGTAAATTTAGGTCCTGGAACTGCTGTGGGTGCTCATCCCTGGAGGTGCCCAAGGCTGGGCTGGCTGGGCTCTGGACAGGCTGAGCTGGCAACCAGCCTGTGGCAGGAGTGGGACTGAGTGGGCTTTGAGGTCCCTTCCATCCCAAACCAGTCTATCATTTAGGATTCTATGATTCCCTGCCAAACTGTGGGGTTTTGGTGTTCCATATTTGCCCCAGAAAGACACCTATCCTAATTCTTGTAGCAACACTTACTGCTGAGGAAGTTCAAGAGTTCACAGTTGTTGGAGCAGTGCAGGAACACATAAGAAACCAAGATTTTCAAAAGTTCATGCAGATTTTGAAATCTCAAATTTTGGGTATCTACCCTGAGAAAGCCTAAGGACACTCAGTAACAAACCCACAGTGCAGCAGCCACTTCTGCAGAATCTGAGCTCCATCCAGAAGCATTCTTAAAATATTCTGCCTCCCAGGATTTTCTAAATGTTTTCCTTTCTTCCCCGTAATAACTTGCACTCTATTTTTTTCTCCTCTGTGCAACTCAGTAGCAGCCACCTCCCTTTTTTCCATTTCTCTATTAAAGGTCAGCCTGAGCTGTGTGTTAGAGATGAAAGGACAGAGCCAACAGCCAGCCTTGGGGCCCAGTTTGTGTTGTGCATGTCTCCTGAGGGCACTTCTGTTTGCATGTGTACGTACTGCAACTTCTGAGAAGCCAACATAGATTACTGTTGTTTAGGACATGCTCTGTAGTACTTAATATTCTGCTAGTAATTTTCTCTCTCTCTCTTTCTTTCTTTCTTTCTTTCTTTCTTTCTTTCTTTCTTTCTTTCTTTTTCATTTCTCTTCTTCAGAGAAGGCAGCCATTTTTAGGCTGCAACTTTGAACCTCCTCTGTGCCAAGCATCAGGAGTGACTTACTGTCCTCAAAGATGGAGAGACATTTCTCATCAGTGCAGATTAAGGTGTCTCTTGCCTCTGTGGACATAGAAGAGTAGAGGTAGACAGTAAGCTAAGTTCTGTTCTCATGCTTGAAGGTAAAAAACTGCCGGTTTTTGTCCATCTACACATGTTCCTTAAAATCTCATCTTGAAGGATTTGATTTAGAGTACTTAAACAAATGGTGGATAGACACAGTGGAGAGGAGTTCAAGGGCAGGCGCAGTAAGCCCAAGGTGTAAAAACATCTGAGGAGAATTAAAGGCTGGTCTGCCTCCTGCTGAAACTGGCCCCCAAAGTGACAGAATATCTGCAGCACTTCCTATGAAGAAAATACATTTTTTATTTTGTAGCTCTTGTTTCCACCTGGATTGCCAAGTAGAAGTTTACTCCTTTGAGATGTAGCTGTTCACTGTCCCCTTGGCCTGTGATGGTTTGCTGTTGGCACATTGGAAATGCTTGCTTTGTGCCTTTCCCCACAGTAACACACAGAGTAGAGTGTGCCTTAATTTTATTTTCCAGACAGGCTACGCAGACACTGGTGGCAGAAAAATTACGTGCTCTTTTGAGATGTAAATCTATAAGAGAACGCACTGAAATCTACTAACCTGGTATCATCTGTAAATAATGAACTCTGTGTCCTTGTTTTATCCTTTTGGGGGGCAGTTTGCCTACAAATCCAGAATGCTAAGGGTGTTCACCACACTAGAGATACGTAGTGATTTTATTCTGGTGAAGCACAGATTGCACCACAACTTCTGAAGAAGCCACTCATTAAAGAGGTAAAATTCCAAGCAACGGGCACATTCTTATAATGGATCATCATTTAAGGTAACACACCCTGCCTGACATGCAGTGAATTGTCTCTTGCCAAAATATTCAGCCCTGCAGGGGGAACTCCTGTTGGGAACACAGGGCAGGTGGATCTGAATCCAGTCATGAAACTCCCTGGGGCCAGTGGTGTGATGTTAATGATCACACCACAGTCAGACCTAAAACACTGCGCAGCATTTGTGCAGCTCAGTGTAAACAGCAACTCCGGTATTATTATGTAAATGAGAAACCAGCAAGAGATGATGTGAGAATGGAAACACAGCAAGGTGCTCTGTGAGGAACAGAAAGCACATGGAAGCAGAAAATCTGCATGTTGCAAGTGGAGGTGGAATTAAAATGTGGACTCACTTGTAGAAAGAGGCTTTAAATGCTGCTTGTGCTGATTGCAGAAGGGAGGGAACTAACAGAGTTGTGCGTAGTCCCAGCTGAGATTCTGGAAGGTAGCAGTTACATTCGGACTCTTACACTCGCCAAATAAGATCTGGAGGATGGGGCTGGGTCCAAAGGGAAGAAAAAAACCATATGAATAAGTCTTATCTTAACATACTGTGGAAGCAAGTTGTCCACACTCCTGCTTAAAGCGGGAATAACTTTAGTGCTGCTCACTTGGACCAGCTGGGTTTTAGGCATGGAAATTCCTCTCATGTGAGGCTTGTTTCAGTGTTTGGCTACCTCTACTGTGAAAAAATTTGCTGCAACATTAAGTCTAGAATGGCTCCATGGATGCTGGGCAGTCATTAATGGGGTTTGTTGAGGCGGAGGGTTATTCAAAGGTACGTGATGAATGGTTGGGTTCTCAGCTTTATTTCAGAAATCCCTGGTGAGGGCAGTGGCAGCTTGCCTGCAAGACAGGGTTTGCACTGGGCCCTTGAAAAACGGAAGGCACAGCCAGAGAGTGTGGTGTCACCAGTGTAATTTAAAGATGTGCTGGGCAGAGGGATCAATGCTGTGTCTGCTGCTGATTTTATTGTAACTGTGATGTGCCTCTTTGTCCCAGAGTTCCCTGTCCTCTTTCTCTCATCTCTAGCAATGAAGTGAAGGGCTTGCTGGGAAGCTGAGCTTGAAGCTAGAGGAGGTCATACTTAACTAACCTCCTGGAGCTCTTTGAAGATATTACTGCCAGGCTAGATAAGGGAAATTCAGCAGTGCGCTTGGAGTTTCAAAGAGCATTTCACAAAGTTCCACATCAGAGATTAATAGCTAAGGCAAAAGGTAAAGGAAGAGGAGGTAATAGGGGCTGTTGGATCAAAACCAGCTCAAGGGCAGGTATGAGACCATAAGCACAGATAAAAACTTTTCAAGCTGGCAGAAGGCTGTTCTTGGAACTGTTTCAGGACCTCTGTAATGCTTGATCCAGACAAGACAAAGGTGCCCTAAGGCAGCCCAGATTTGGCATCACCAGCAGCAAGGCATCCTAACTATGGCCCCTTCTGACTGCCCAGCCAGGAGCTTTTCCATATTTGTGTGGGGTGGAAGCAGTTCTTGTCACAAGTCTTCAGGCAGTGGTGTCCCTTGGCCATGACATCACTGTGCTGTCACATGTTTCAGAGTAGTCAGTGTATTTATTACTTAGTCTATGAAAAAAGTGAGCCTGCCCTGCTGCAGCATAGTGTAAAGGAGAAGGCACTGATGTCTGAGAAGTTACTCCAGCTAAGGTTCCCTAGAACCAAGCATAGCCTGAACAGGTTCACCTGGGCTAAGATCTCTTCAGTGGCAATGTTGACGAATAGCAAAGTGGAGTTCAATGCAACAAGAGTAAAACAGTTAATCTGCAAGCGGAGAATCAGAGCAGGGAATGTGTGCTAAACAGAGCAAGCATTCAGCAGAGGGATTAAGAGAGGGATTTGTTGGGGTTAGATTCTTTTGGAAAAATCATTTTAAGATCTGCCTAGATCACAGCTGTAGTAAAAGGGCAACCGAGGGGCAGGGCAGCTTTAGTAGAGGGACAGGGTACAAAACAAAAGAGGCCATATGTCTGTTACTGCAAAAGGCATTAGATCTCACCTGGTGTATTGTCAGCAGTGTTGGCCGCTGTGCCACAGTGTGCTGTAGTGTGAGGCAGCAAAGAACAGCCCTGCAGACTCCTGCATGTGAACAAAGGCAGGAGCGCTGGGTCTGTCTTCAGAAAGTTTCTGCCCACCCCATCCATTCATCATCTGAAGAGGAAATCTGAGAAGTACAAAGACTTTCCCTTTACACTCTACCAGAGGTTAGAAATTTTGAAGTCAGTGACATCTCTCACCAGAGTATTTCTCAGCCTTTCTCCTGCTTTCTTCCCTTCACCTTTCCTTTCTCTTCCCATTTTTCCCCTTTCATTCCCTCTCTCCTACTACCAAGCTGGGTTGCTTTGTCTCTCCTTAATAGAGTGCTCCTCCTCCACCCCTATCTGAGAAACAAGATGATTTCTCATCAGTCATCACTCAAGGTTCTAAATGTTGAAGGAGCCCCAGCTCCGGTACTTGAAGTTGTGCAAGTTTTATGGACTATGCAGAACAATACTTTTTTGCCCATATATGTGGATGAAATCAATGTCGTTGTAGAAGAGGAGAAACTCAACAATCAAACTGAAGGCAGGGTGTGGAAAATACACAAACTGACCATCAAAACTCTTACATGTGGCTTTCCTCCATGCTCAGAAGAGTTCACAATTGTACAGCTGTTTCTAATCATAAAAATTCCAAAAATCTTCCCTTGTTTTCACTGATGTAAACACAGAGCAAGTTCAGCAAGTTGCTCAGAATTTACCCAGCTATAGAGAACAGCTGATTTCATTTGAGCAGTACAAGAGACAATCTTACTTTTGCTTTTCCTAGGATTACGGTAAGCTTGTCAATCAGTGCCCAGAGGCAGTGAACACAATGCAGTTGTGCCAGGTAAGAAATACACTTGACACACTGTCATAATATCCATTTTTTCCACTCCTCTCCTTTAACCAGACCTGACCACTGTAGGAATACTGAGCCTTTAAGGTTTGTAAGGACCTTAAGCTGTTGGTCATAAGTCACAGTGAGCACAGCAGCTTAAAAGACAGCAATAAAAATTTCTCTGAAACAGTGCTTTTTTCCTCTTTATTAACTGATAAAACAATCAACAGGTTGATGCACAAGATGACAAAATATCTGTCTAATGATGAAAAGTAGTTCTTCTTATTCCTGCCATTTAAATTTATTGGGGAAGAATTGGCTGCTGCTGTAAAAGCTGTGGAATTATCCTTGCTATTTCAACTTGCCAAGCCAGTCTTTTATCTCTTTAAATTCAGATTTTTAGAGTGACTTGCCAAGATAGTCTCTTGGCATCACTGAGATTAGTATCCATGTTGTGCTGCTCCTCCATCTTCCCTGCTCAAGGAACCTCTCATCCTGGGTGAGGTTTTGACTGGGAAGTTGTGCTTTTAACTCTTTGCTGCTTTTGAAAATATTGCCTTGCTATCATGTGGGAAATGGTCATGTCAGAAAGTACCATGATTGTTGCAGAGCGTATAAAGAAATGTTTACATAGAAATCATAGCTAGAAATGAAGGCATATACACGAAAGCCAAGTGATAAGATACAGCTTTAAAATTTTCAGAGCAAGGAGGGTCATTTGGCCCTTTTGTTGGATATAGCTGGGCAAGAGAAAGAAATGCTGTTTCATATGATCTTAATTACATGCTGTGGGTGCCAGCAATATTCAGGCTATGTGTGGATTCTTGACTGAGGCTCAATGTGTGAACTTTGTCACTAGAGGAGCATGTTGCACACAGAACTGGACATGAGCCATCATTCACAATTCAGACAAACCCCAAGCTCTTCAAAGATTGAAAAGAAATGTTCAGTTACCCATAAAAGCTGTGACATGATTCACTGTACCCTAGTGCTCTTTGGGAACAGAAATACTTAAAGCTGCCAAGTAGGGCCCTTCTTGCGAGGCTCTCTGACTAGACTGGAACCACCAACTATTCAGTCCATTGTACAAAATCTCTTTCACAATTCTCAGCAGTTTTTTTTTCTAGACCTGGAGCACGATGGTTTTGGGCTTTATTTGCAAATCTACTGCCTCCCTCCAAAACCTCCCTGTGATTTTTGTGGCGTCTTAGCAGAGGGTGAATTAGGATGTGACAGCATCTGGACGTCCATGTATTTTCTGGAGCTCTGTTGTGTAGATGACAGTGGCGTGAATGGGTAAGTGCCAGAGATGGGATGCTCTGCTTGATTCCAGCTGCAGCAAAGTGCCTGTTCCCCTGTGAGTTTGAAGAGGAGGATCCAGGTGAAAGTGACTGTGTTGGAAGATTTTCATTTGTCTTGATATTTGGCCTTTGGGTTGTATCTTGACTGAAGACCTGCAAGCCTTTACCTGTTTCAGTATAATCCACCAGGTGGGTCTGGCAGCAGCACTGGAGCCGTGCCCATTCTCTCACTTAGACACCTGCAGTGCAGTTATATGGCATGCTTGTCACATCCTCACCCACAGACGTATCTTAGTCTGGCCCTGCAACGCCAGTGAGTTGTGGGGAGCAACTTCTGCCATTTTTTTATGCAGGGATGTCCTTCACATTGTCTCTGAAAGTGAAGATGGGCCATTCAATATGCTCCTACCTGAGCTGCATCTGGAAGGAGGGGAGAGCATTGTCGCTGTGCTCCTCTGATATTACATCCTTGGTAGAAAATCTAAATAATCTGGGAGGATGTTCTCCTGGCCAGCTGTGTGCTGACAAGGTTACTGCTCTTCTGGTCAGCATTAAGATTTTGCTGCTGTTTAGAAATATACTGAAGTTTCAGATCAGAATGAGAATCAGTTCTGCATGTGGTTACTCACCCTGTGTCTTTTTTGTTCATGAGGGCTCTTCATACCGTGTTCAGGCAGAGAATGTCTATTGCAGAAATCCATCATATCCTAGATTAAGTCAAATAACAGCATACTAGCTTACTTACCTAAAAGAACAAATGTGAACATATGGAGATAGCCTTTTTTTTTCTTTACCTTTGGAAGTACTAACAAAGATTTTCGTGTTTGAAAATTGTCATTTTCTTTGAGTAAACCTTATGGAAAAGTCAAGAAATTTATTTATTTATTTATTGAGTGAAAAATGTAGTGGAAAATAGTATAGCTTTAGTCCCCATCATCAGTTGAAAAGCAGAAGTTGCAGTAGAGGAAGAAAGCAAGCACCAAAGATCAGGTGCAAGTCACAGTGAAAACAGCAGGGATTCATCAGAGGCATCTTTAGTTTCCTGAGGTATTCACCTGTCCTTCCTGGTGAAAGAAGACTTCTTTTCCTTGACCCCTGTGTGCATCTGTCCTCTGACAGCTGAACCAATTGCTCTTGAAATTGACCAACATGGGAATTATATCTTTCCTCTTGAGGAACACATCTGGGCAACCACTGCTATCTTTCTGTTTCCCTCTACTTGCTGTAACTCATGGCTGCTTTTGAAAAGGAGGGGGAGAAACTGGCATTTCAGTGTACGAAATTGGATCCAGTGAATGTACAGCTATTGATTTAATCTTGTGCCTCAAAGGGCTGGGATCTTTTCTTTTATTTCCTTTTCCTGCAACTTCTATTTTTGAGAAGCAGATGAGCAAAACAAAGGTGTTGAGCTCAGGCAGCGGTCCTCAGGTTCAAAGGCCAGAGCCAGAACTGCAGAGCCCTCTGTGAGCTTTGCTCTTGCTGGACTAAATCAGGTTTGGATGGAGGAACTTGATTTTTAATTCCTGACTGGGTTTTGGTCACTGTTTGTGAGTTCTAATGGGACAGAGTGCCCTCGCTGCAATGAGTCTGGGTCTGGGTGCCCCGCTGGTGTGGCCAGCAGGACATTACAGTGTTATAACAGTTTACAGTTGCTGACATTACATCTCTGCGTAGTTTCCGACAGATTACAGTTGTGTCTATGTTGACTGCTAAAGGCAACCATCAGTGACTCCTTTTGTGGCCTAGCAGACCCCAGGCAGCAGCAGCAGCAGCAGCAGGAGGTGTCAGTGCTGCCTGCTGTGCTGACAGAGGAGGCAGCAAGGTGGGAGCAGGGTGCTGCACCCAGAGTTGCACGACTGTCCTCCTCTCTGGGCGTTGCTGATTCAGCTTTCAAATCCTGCTCCAGAGCAGAGGTGTTTTATCAAATAAAGACCTGTGTTAGCAATTAGGGATGTTGAAGTCATGCTAAGAACTGTCTATGGGCTCTGTAATTCACTAAGGATCAGAGGGCAAAGGAGGGCAATTCCTGGGAAGGCAAAATACAAATAGAAAAATGTGGACTTGATAATGTAAATTAGCTTGCTTTCTTTTTTGTTCAACAGATGCTGTTTGACCTAGGAGGAGAAAGAATAATACTCTAGAAAATGAGATCAGTCTAAGGAGGAAAAATGAGGATACCTGCCTCATTGTATTTCTGATATATGAGTGATTTCAGGTCCCTCTTTTTCCCAGCTGAGGCAGGAATCCTATGGAAGCAGCTGTTGAAGATGAGCTGCTTCTTGAGGGACAGGAGCAAGGTGATGCTATTTTGTGCCACTGTGCGCCTGGGCAGGGCTGGTCTCCAGAGCTGTGCAAAGACACAAAGGGGTCAGGTGGTGGCAGGGAGTAACATTTGTCTGCAGACAGGGGGTAGAAGAATGGGGCAGAAGAAAGAATAGCTTAGAATAAAGGAGTCCAAAATTCTGTTGTTGCCACAACCTGAATCCTCAGCTGGGGTTGACTTTGTGGGAGACACGGAAGTGCTTATCTATGCCAGATGAGGAGCTGAGCTTGGTGTGTGATGTTGATGGGTTATACTGTTTTGATATCAGTGCAAGCAAGTTTCTCACTCTGTAAGTGCATTCAGAGGGAAAAATATTGCCTAGAGGGAAGCATAAAAGATCCTCACTTTCCAGGCCAGCAGCTCGTGGTTTGGGCTGTCAGGCTTGGGCTGTGCAGCCACAACTGTGTGCTGGGTCTGATTTCCAGCAAGTGAGAAAGACCTCCCCTTTAAAAACAACATGTCTTTGATAGAGGCTTAAGCTGAATGTAAAAATTAAGGGCATTCCTTCCTCATTTGTGATGAGTGAGGCTGGAACTGGTGTAATGTGGCTGTGAGAAAAACTAGATGCACTTTCCTTTGTGTGTGAGGGCTGTGCCTTCAGCTGCGCGGTGCTCTGCGGTGTCGGCAGCGCTCTGCAGAGCAAATAACACGTTCTTATTTTTATACAAATGTGCATAACTTCATCCATTTCTTGTGGCTGCTCTGACAGGAAAAGGAAATTTATGACGCACATCACCCATTTATTTGGCACAGGCAGTGTTTATTGCTGAGGGAGGCATTCTCATGGAATTGATTGCACAATTTCCTCTTGGTGTACTTTTTTTAAGCAATATCCCAAGACTTCTGTGTGCTCGGATGCAGGGACGCTTCTTTAAAGCCTGCAGAATATTGTAGCAAAAAAAAAAAAAAGCCAAAGAAAAACAATCAAGCACCTCACAGTGGAAAATATAACTAAAATCTGGAACTTTCTCCACTTTGCTGGAAGTCACTGGAAGTGCCTGTTGCATTCCCATTGGGTTAAATTTCTAAATTTCTCTAAAGAAGAAAGAACAGCTTTGGGTTTATTGCTGCTCCACTTTCATAAATGTGGAACGTAGTATTGGTATGGTGTTGGCTCTTGTCTGTGACTTAGGTGTTCTGGGATTTTGGGCATGGAGAAAAAGAAAAGCTGCATTTTGGAAAAAGAGGAAGATGCATCCATATTACAAAGGCTTGATGGAAGGTTGGGGTTGCTGCCTGTTGCAGCAGCTTGAAATGGGGTGAAGATATCAATGTGATGGGAGAAAAGAAAGGTATTGATTCAGAGAACTGTATATCTGTAGACGGCACAAAGTATATATAGAGAGAAACAACCCTTTGGAAGATGGTAATGTTTTCATTTTTCTTTTCTTTCTGTTTGAATTTACCCATACCTGATCATTTCTACCAAAGCTGAGGAGTCATAGCCATCTCATTTGCACACAGAAAGCTGTGGATATGGGTGCTTGCGCACAAACAGGTGACGGGTGGTAATGATGGTTCCAAATAGTCATGGACTGAATAATGCTCTCAGAAAACATAGAGCTCTTTTTTGAAAAGATAACTCGAGGTTTAGGGATCAGAGAACAATAGGTGTGCAAGTTAGAAACAACAGATTCGGTGTCCTTCTGCTCTCTACCAAACCCCAGCCGCAGCCCCGCTGTGAACCCACATGTGGAAGGTCCGTGTCTGCTCACAAAGGAGTTCCTGCAATAGCTCTATTTCCAGTCTGCCCACTGAGCTGCTCTCCACCTGCATTGCTCTCCTAGATTCTCAGAAAGCAGTTTGGTGGCCAGCACAGCCTTAATTTTATCTTTTCACTTCCCTGGTCACTCTGTCAGTTTCTGCTAACATTCTGATTTTAAGGTCAAGCTCCCAAAGAAAGTTACATACTCCTAAACTTCTGTTCTTCATGTCTCTGCATGGCAGCTACCTGCTGGCCACCACCTGATGCTCCTCCTCAGGCCGAGGCAGGGGCAGCTTGCTGCCAGTGCCTGTTCTGCCGCTCTTAGCTGGGGGACACTGCATGTCAGCACGAGGTGGCTGGCTCGCTGGGAACAGTCTTTGTATGTGCTGACCTCTGAACCCAAAACAAGCATTAAACCTCGGAGGAGGCTGGTGATTAATCAAATCAGGGCTCGGCTGTGACTCAACCTTTACATCACCAGCTGAGGCTGTGTCCATGTGTGATTAAAAGAGGAAAATGTATGTCGCTACTGACAGCTGTATCTCCCTCTGACTGAAGACAAGGCACCACGGATAAATGTATTTATGTTTGTTAGAAGTGCAAATTGTGGTTCTTTTGAAAACCTTCTCAGTTTATCATAAAGCCTCAGAAAGCACGTGGCTGCTTACGGACACTAGAGGACTTCCTGAGACTGTGCCATGAAAGCCACTGCCGAGAGCGTTGGGCTGCGGCTGGTGTGTACGCACAGGGAACAAGGCTGGGCATAGCCATCTGTGCATGAAATAACAAAGGTGGCTTTGAGCAGTGCTCTGTAGGAGACAATTTCCTCTTTGCAATGAGGTTACACTTCCTAGCTGTTGTACTTTCGAAGCCTACCATCGAGCTTTGCAGCTGGTCAGTGATGAACAGAACACAGAAAGTTCCTATCGCTAATCTATTTCACAGTGCTGTAAGATATTAGGAAATGCCAAATAGCTGTCAGGACCTCGAGGTACTCTGGAACATCCTTTGATGCTACAAAGTAATGCATTTTCCATATTATTCCTTTAAACACATTATATATGCAAAGTCTAGCACTTCTTATGGGAGAGGTGGAATTATCAGACAATATGATTTTTTTCTCCAGTTCTTTCATGGCTCATAACGTATAAAATTTCTTCTTAAAATCCAGTCTAGGAACTCAAACTTAATTTATACAGTATTGAAAACATTACAGGGCATAAATCAGTTCAATTTTTAAAGCTCCTGTATGATATTTTCAGAACAGCCAAATTCCTTCGCTCTCCTGGACTCCTTCCAAAGTTCTGCCAGTGCTCATGGAAATCCAAATAACTTTGGAGAAAAAGCAGGTTTTCTGTGGAGGCTCAGATTACCCTCTCACCCTTCCTCCACTGCAGACAAGCCTCTGATAAACATGGGGAACAGGGATGGGGAAATTACTTCATTACCTCATGTCCTTTCCAATTACAGACACTAGGAGCCTGATCCTCCCACCAGCTCATGCCCCAGACCCTGCAAATCTGTGCCTTTCAGAAGCCCACAGATGCCTTTCCTTTGCCAGCAGGGATAAGTAACAGCAAGTGGGCCGGGGAGCTCTCTCGGATGTGATATGTAGGGGGTAGTTGAAAAGTTTCAAACCTCAGTTATTTAAAGCACAAATCCAGCTGAAATATGTATCTGTGAACCAGGGAAGTGATCAAAAAAGGTCTACACCTTTCTCATTTCTTTTTTCTTGAGAGTTAATCACTTGGTTGTGGTGTTGTTACTGTAATCTTTCTGCGATGCTTAACCTGGAAGATGTACTAGCAGCTGTCTTGGTAATATTCTCCTGCTGGCATTATCAGATCTGGTATTTGTATCATTTATCTGTTTTCAAAGCACATTAGGTTTATGTATTGTTATTCTGTTGCTTTAACTTCTTACTCTGATTTACACCTAAAGAAACAAGTATGCTTTCTTTGATGCCATTTTTCCATTTTTTATAAACTAATATTAAAAATGAAGGCTGCTTAAAATCTGACTCTGAAACCTTATTTCCACCAAAACCAAACGAAACCAACCAAACACAAAACCCCACCAACCTCTAAACACTATCCCCTGCAAATTGTTTCAGAACACTGTGTTTGGGGGAGAACCGTGGCAGGAATGATTCTGATTTTTTACTTTGGGCATAAATCTTAGAGGCTCAGCTTCAGCCCAGCGCTTGACTCTGTGTTGAAAGTCACTGCAACAGAAGCCAATATTTGGGTTAACCATAGGCATCTGTATGCAGCTCTGGGGAGGGTTTGCTGAAAGACAGTTGCGGAGATCACTGTGTTCCTCTTCTCCTACGTGACAACTGCATTGCGGGCACAGGGAGTGCAGCCTGGGGCTGAGCTGGTGAAGGGCTGTGACCCGATCAGCTCCACTGCGTTCAGGGGCAGTGAGTGCTGCCTCAAACTGCACAGCTGGAGAAGGCAGAAGAAGGTCTGTCCAGTCACATTGCATCTGAAGCAGTGACCAGTTTAGAGCAGGGAGGGAAGGGAGAACAGGGAAAAAGGTGGGGGGTTCTTCAGTGTTTTGAAATTCAGTTTTTGCTTTGGTAAATATCTAAAATTTGGACATCCTTGCAAAATAAGTCTGCAGTTGGTGTGGGCAGAGCAGAGAGTAGAGGATGTGGATACCAAGAGGCCGTCCAGAAGTTCTCACAACAGTCTTTTCCAGGCTTTACTTCTTATTTAAGCATTATTTGAACAATGCTGTTTAAAATGATGGAAATTTTTCTATGTAAGATTGCAGTGTGGGCTGGTAGTTACGTGGTGTGCAACATTGTCATGCCATCACGGAATCATGGAATCCAATTTCCACCAAGGTTGGAAAAGATCTTTGAGATCATCCAATTCCACCGTTCACCTACCACCAACATTTCCCACTAAAACACGTCCCTCAGTAAAACGTTTAAATGGTTCTTGAACACCTCCAGGGATGGTGACTCCACTACCCATTCCAGTGTCTGACCACTCATAGGGAGAAGAAATTTTTCCTTACATCCAACCAGAATCTCCCCTGGCACAACTAGAGGCCATCACCTCTAGTCCTATCGCTGTTACCTGGGAGCAGAGGCCAACTCCCACTTGGCCACGACCTCCCTTCTGGAAGCCGTGGAGAGTGATAAGAACTTCCCTGAGCCTCCTCTGCTCCAGACTAAATAATTCCAGTTCTCTCAGCTGCTCCTCATCAAGTCTTCATCCTTTGGCCAGAACTGTAGTGGATTCAGCCTGTGTGTGTGTATGTGTGAGGGTTTATGAACTTGTGTGTGCATACGCTTTCTTCTTGATACTCCCTGCTACCTCTTAGGCTGTAAATATTGCTTGAACCACAATAGAGACACATCTACTGCTGGTATCAGCCCAAATGTGGAAGCATATAAGCCAAAAAAGTACTAAGGAAAAGTTCACCAGGTTTGGAAGCTCCCAGCTGGCCAGCTCTGGGCTCAGGGATCTGACTGGAAGGAATCTATATCTGAAATAGTTTCTCCTGCTCACTGACTCCCCAAAACATGATGACATGATGTCAGTAATTCATTCTTTCTTTCTTTCTTTCTTTCTTTCTTTCTTTCTTTCTTTCTTTC
>JAPSGF010000012.1:5999092-6010596 GCA_035772895.1 Perdix hodgsoniae | reverse complement strand
TTCTTTCTTTCTTTCTTTCTTTCTTTCTTTCTTTCTTTCTTTCTTTCTTTCCCTTGTTAAATGGTGCAGATTTCTTTTTTTTTAGTTAATGGAAATTTTGGATTCGCCATGAGCAGTTTTTTCCCTTCAAGAAGGAAAACTGCCTATGGACCCTCATTATTCTGTTTGTTGATGTGCAGTAATGAAAGTCATATCACCCCAAGAATGTCTACTGCTGTGAAAAATCACAAAAATGGAGAAAGACTCAGTGCCTGCTAAATCCAGCCTGTGCAAATCCAGTACATTCCAGCTCCATGGAGTGAAATACCACACAGTAAAATATGATTGAAACATTTTTGGGAATATAACTCCACTGGCTAGTTTACCACCTGGACTTAGTTTTCATATTGTAGGAGATGAATTAAATTTTGATTATTTTTAAATTATAGCCCCCCCCCCCCCCCCCCCCCTCCCCCCCCATATCAGTTCTCTTGTCTTCCCACTGAAGCAAGCACTGTTAAGCTGCTATAACTTTAAGGGCACGAAAGCAAATGTTGTAAAGAGGTCACTGTAAAGGTCACGCAGCAGGTTTGATGTGTCAGTGGATAAATGATGGGATCACATCTGGAACAGTTTGGTGAATAAATAAAATGTGAAAGCTCATATATCACTGCCCACCTTCCAATCTGTAAGGGAAAGAGAAAATAAATTCTCTAATAACCTTGTAAAGCACATAAAAGATATTGAATAAACTCTTGAAATTTTGTGACTAGAACTGTCCGTATTAAATAACGATTTTAAGAGTGGCAAAAAGCTTGAGATACTGTATGAGTCTACCTTGTAAAATGTTGCTTTATTTTATGGTTTATTTATTAGACTATACTTGGATAGCTTTGAAAAATATAATTTTAACTATGTGCTATTGAAACACTCTTCCTTCAGATATGTCCCCCAGAGGTATTTTATATTTACACTTAGGGAAAAGAATTTTCAATTTTTATTACACAGTGCAGCATTATTGCTTATACTGCCACTATATTCTGCCTTTCACAAGTAACATTAATATATGCATATTTTACTGCCATTACCTTCAAAAGGCCTTAGAAAACCCATAGGTCTAAAATGATCTCTCTAAGTTGGTCATTACTGACTATTGAATTAAGATACAACAGGCTGTATATTGTTTTACTAGGCCATTAATAATAAGCTCCCATGAATTGTGAGACAGCGAGCTAGAAACTGAATAATTTCTGTCACCCAAGGAACATGCAGCATTCATAAAAGGCTTGTAGAAACTCATTCTGATTGGGAATGCCTCTGGTTTCTGAGGAGAGACCAAATGCAACGGGTGGATTTGGATCTCCAGCTCCCTGCAAGCAGATCCTCGCAGAAGGAAGCGTCTCACTGGCTTCAGCCATGGGGCAGATACGGGGCATGGATGTAGGAACCTGTCGGGCTGGTGGCAGGACAAACAAAGGCTGCTGTGGGTTTGCTGTGTGTAGGTTATGGGTTGTGGAACAGATTGTGGAGTAAGCTGAAACATCATCATCGAAGCCTTGTTGACTGCTGCCTCTGAGTAGTGCACATTGTTGACGCCTGAGATAGATGATGGAGCAGCAACTAAAGGAACCCAAGCTCACAGGCAAAGTCTAAACAGACTGTATTCTGGGAGACTGTGTTACCTGTAACCTTGAATCTCTTTTAGAAAGTTGTAATGAGCCACAAAGATGATCAGGGGACTGGAGCACCTCCCCTACAAAGACAGGCTGAGAGCTCCCTAAAGGGAGCCTACAGAGGAGAGGGGAATGAACTCTTTGAAAGGATAGATAACTGCAGGATAAGGGGAAATGGTTTTAAGTTGAGGGAGGGAAGATTTATGTTGAATGTCAGGGGGGAGTTCTTTACAGAGAGAGCGGTGAGGTGCTGGAACAGCTGCCCAGAGAGGCTGTGGATGCCCCGTCCATCCCTGGAGGTGTTCAAGGCCAGGTTGGATGGGGCCCTGGGCAGCCTGGGCTGGTATGAAATGTGGAGGTTGGTGGCCCTGCGTGTGGCAGGGGGTTGGAGATTCGTGATGCTTGAGGTCCCTTCCAAACTTGGCCATTCTGTGATTCTGTGATTCTGTGACTTACAAGAACACTGTATTTCCACAAATAAGATCTCCTTGCAGAAAACCAGTCCTGCAATTTCTCTAATTCCTTTACTCAGCTCCACCTTAAAGTGGGTTTGGTTTCATGGCTCTGCTGGACAGCTGTTCTGAATACCTGATTCCTTTGATTTACTGAAGTGTCCAGCTTATACGTCATAGGTAATCTAGGTCTATTAAGCTTTTGGCAGATATGGTCATGTGGCCTTTGAAGATAACCATATTTACTACTATTCTCTGCAGCTCTTTTGCCTCAAAGAAAACTAAATTTAACTTGCAGAAAGTCCTGCAAGATTTTTTGCTTTTTTGATTTTTTTTGCGGGCTGAATTCTACTGATCTGGACCTGGGTCTTGCTGGGGTCTTTCAGAATATGATGGTTTTCTCTTTCTTTTCTTAAATTTCCTCTTTCCATTCTCTTCCTTATTGTACTGCTTTTTCTGAGCCCACCATCACTATGACCATCAATAAACCTCCATAAATTATCCTGCTGGGAGGAGGAATGGGGAGAATCTTACACTGCAGCTATAAGATTAAATGCTGCTGTTGAACCCTAGACAATTTTCTGCCACTAATCTTTTGGTCTGACTAATATAGCTAGATATATTACTTAAATCTTTCAGTGATGGAAATCATATCTGGATCTGGTAAACAGAGAGGTAAGGAGACTGAGTAATAAATACTTTAGAAAGAATTATTTTGACACTGCATTTGGCAACTTTTTGGGAATATGTGTGATATATAGGTGTCACCTTTGCACTGAATTGTTGTCAGGCACACAGTCTTGTAGGAAGACATTGCTGAAACTGATGAGAAATCCCAGGAACCCTAGTTTCGTGGCTCTGTTTCTGAACATGTCTTTCTAGCCCTGCATGGATTATCATCTCTCAGGTTTCATCGGTGGTTAAGCACATGAATATCACTGCTGATCTGGTCATAATTCTACAGTCTTTTGTCCCACTGATACCCTCACTGACCACAACTTTTTTACTTTTGGATTCAGTTACCAGTTTCCTGTGGGATGTCTTCAGCTTCCCCATATTTTTGCGAAGTTTTATTCTTCAGGTAGTTTAGAGACATGCACAACAAAAGAACTGTTCTGCTGGAATATGGTTTTAATCAGAGTGAAACAATACTTCAGCTAATTATGTGGCATACTGTGTGATAGATGAGAACCTATGCTGTTTACTCCTTCAGACTGTGCAACATCTTGTATTTTCTCTTTCCTGCGGAAAGCCATCAAATCTTTTTTGAAATTCATTTCAGCAACTGTCCTTTCAAACAAAGAAGACTTCAACAAATCGTACTGTAGACTAAAGAAAAAGAAGGAAAGTTGTATGATTGAGGAAGGAAATACTAATCCTTCAAAGTATAAAGATCATGGCAAATAAACTCATAAAATAAAAGCTGATGTCACGTTGTTAGAAGACCCAGTCATTTTCATTTTGAAAAATCTCATCATGTTTACAAACTGAGGTCATGCTGCTAAATGAATACCTGAAACACATTTTCAGCTTTTCCAAGTTGGTTTGTGCACCTGGCTGTTCTACGATAGGGAGCTGGTCTTTGGAAATTTACCATATAGCTAATAACATATATGAGGTGAGACGTGATGCCTGGCTGAGGGCAGGATCAAACCAATGATCTATTTGTGGTGCTGCATTATGGTTCTATAATTCACCATCCATCTATGTCAGGAGGGTATGCTGTAAATGGGAAATGGTAGCCATCAAAACATGTAAAATTAATAGGTGATATGTGTGATAATTATAGGATCATAGATGCTGATTTTAGAACGGTCTGGTCTTTTTAGACTTCTGAGTCAAATCACCAGGATTTCTTGCAGTCTATCCCAGGTATTTTCCCTCTGAGAGTGCTAGCTGGTGTTGGTTGGAGTGTGTCTGTTGATAACATGTGCATGGCTTCTTCCTTCAGAACACTACACTGCTGAATTACTGTTCCTGTTGGAAAGTTTTTTCTTATCTCAACTTGCCTTTCTTTAATTTAAAGCTATTACATCTTGTAGTACATTGCATTTGGCCAAAGTCACATAAGTCTGTCTTCTTTACATTACTTCCTCTCAAGTATTAATTACCTCCAACACTTCTCTTTATTTCTCTAAGCTATTTAGGTTAACTTGCCTTAACCTTTCTTCGAACCCTACTCTCAAAGGTTAGTGTTAGCTGACATATTGTCTTGAAAATGTTAACTGTTGCTAAAAGCACTTCTTATAGAGCACAGTTCCTATGCAGTGTGCACCCAGATAAATACAGTGACCTTTATTTATTTATTTGTTTGTTTGTTTATTTATTTATTTTTATGTCTTATGGACATAATATGGTCATGTAGGTGTTTCTTAACTACTGACTTTCCCAACAATCAATATACTTGATGTTCTCTGCTTTTATTTGTAGATAGAAATCAGGGTTAATTTGAGAGTAAAGGAAATGACCTGAAAAGTACCCCATGCAATTGCTCAGGACCTAAAGTGAAAAACAAGAGGAGGAATATATTCCATGTGCGAAATTCTCAGTTCTGAAATTCTCAATTCTGAAAATCTGGAGACCAAAATCTGTCCATTAATGCCTCATAGATGTGAGGAAGTGAGGAAAGGAGGGCACAGCAGGGCACAGTACAGCGGGTTTAATATACCTTTCACTTTCAGGGAGGCCTAGCAGAATAGGAGTTGTAGTCTTGGCTCTTGGAGCTAGACTGAAACCCTCTCTGCAGTCACTGAAAACTCAGCCAGTTCATTTCTTTGGTTCACTGAAAACTCAATCACTCAACTGGTGTTTGTGACTGAAGTGAGTTTGTGAACCCCCAGACGTACCTGCTTACAGTGTCACTGCACTGGGAGGGAGACTGATCAAAAATCCATTTACCTCTGTCTTATTCTTGGATACAAAATTCTTTAAAAGGATATTTCTTCTTCCAGAAAGCCTACAGATGAAGGTATCCATGCTTCCATGGGAATGTGGACTACCTTTGCAGCTTCTCATATAGGATGCCTATGGAGAAAGCATCACTAGGATATTTCTGCATGTTTTCCTTCATACTTGTCAGAATCCGGTCCTGAGTCAAGAACGATTCATTCAGAAGGAGGAAGATTTGAAGTACTAGTCTGAGCAAGTCACATAAAGAGAGGAGAAATTGTGTTATCGTTTTAACAATCCAGCCGTTAAATTCCACATGGGAACATCTGTTTCCTTCATATTCTTTGCACAGGATGGGAATTTTGCTTTCAAAGACAAAGAGCTTTGCTATCACATTGTATATTTTATTCTGTTCCTCTCTCTCACTTCTTCCAGAAGAGCTAGGAGATGTTATTTAATACCTGTCAGAAAAGACCCCATCTCTCACTACAGAAGACTTGTGTTGCCTTTGAGACCCTCTAGTGTTGCCTGTGTCAACAAGGAATTTAAATTTTCAAGCTGATGCAGACAGGATGAGAAGTGTCTGAGGTTCTGGCAGAATGGTTTATGCTCACTGTTGTTCCCAAGCCAACAAAATTTGGGGACTGCTGCATTTAGGAGAGAGTAGAATCTGTATAGAGGCCACATCCACCTCATACACGTATCCAGTTTGCTGGCAGACAAAACCCACATCTCCAGAATGCCCATTTTCTCCTGAGCCTAAGAACAAGTTCCTCAGGATCTTGTTTTAGAAACATATCTATATTTTAGAGCATTAGTAAAAGTGAGGTTTGCTGAATTCTTGCCCACAGCATTTCTGACTCATCATCTGGTATGTTCATATGTAACTCATGTTCTCAGTAAATCTTTACTCCAGACCTCAAAGAGGATACAGGAATGAACGAAGAGCTGCTGTTCTTTTTCTCAAAATTCCTGTGTAAATATTCTTTCCTATTTCTGTGGGCTTGATTACATTCTCGAGCCTGGTGCTGATCTTTTTGCTCTTTCACATCTAGTATCTGAAAGTCTTTCAAAGTTAGGAAGATAAAGGAAATCTCTTTAGTAGTCCTGGGACAGAAATAAGGTGACAGGTGGTTACTTGGTGTAAAAAGAATAAGGAAAGTGTATTTATGAATATTCCATTCTCCTGGGTAGGTGAGAAAAGCATTCTTTTTCTTTATACTGTTTTTATGTGCCAAATTGTTATAAAAAAAACCCAATACAATGAAAATTCTGACCTTCAGGTCACTGTGCATGAACTGTTTTGACCTTGCAGTAGCTTCTTGTTCTGGTTGGTCACAGATGAAGTATGAAGAAGCCGTGTTGTTACCCAGGGTGGCTTAGCGATGTTGTTTCAGCTATCAGCTGTATTTCCTTCCTCCAAGAAATGTATATTTCTGCAGTCATGAACCAGCAGTTGCTACAGGGGTCGTCTAGTTTCAGGGAGAAATTCCACAGGGAGAAGTTTCAATGAAATTTTTGAATCCTAAAGCTGAAAGCATTGTATATTGATGCTTCTTGGCCACTGTACACTTTGTTGTAGAGAAGCAGCATGATGGAGCAAGGACACAGCAGCAAGTACGCCACTGTGGAATCCCAGAAAATCCATTATTTCCCCAAACTGAACAGAAGCATGAGGCAGTGAATTCTTTACCACTAAAGAATTAAAACTGCTCTCTGTTCCCGTGGAGGAGATGCCAAAACTTTCTGCAGAATAAATCTATTCACAAAGTGTTAAAAATAAAGTGTTAAAAGTAACTGGCCATGGTGGGTATGATGTGTGCAATTGCCTGTTCCACAGCTATTTGGGTACAAATGAGCACATGTGCAGTACAGCTGTATACCCTATTCACTGTCTTCCTCTCAGTGGAGAGGGATTCAGCACAGATGTGGTAATCCTACTATTATCACTGGCATTGGATGCCCACACCGCAGAAACATTTTTTGGTACAGGAAATGCCTGTAAACATTCCCAGAACCCCAGATTTTGCAAACCTCCTGCTGATTGTCAGCACACACGTGTTTTTTGGTCACGCAGGAGCTAGAAATCACAGAATCATGCAGAGACCTCTCCAGAGAATCACTTTTAAATGAGGAGTGATCATTCAGGCAGAATATGAGAATGGGAAAAACAAATGTGGCATCCTCTTGAATGGGGTTGATTTATGAAAGAAGAATTGGGAAGTACAAAGTTGCCTTCCAAAACCATGTTTTACTTACTTGATAAATAAGTGTGTTTCAGATAAATGCACCAATCTAGATGAGTGCACTTTTCATTACTGGGAGGATTAATCTAGCTTAAAAGATTTAGGAGATGACTGTGCCAAGCTTGTGTTTTTTAAGAGCACGAACTGCCAAGCCCAGTGGGTGTAAGGACTACTTTGGAAGTACTTTCATGAACTATTCCTGATGCATGCCTTCAAAATATTTAAAGCAGCACCTGCCATGGTCCATTCTCTCTCTATCTGCTCTTTGTGCCAAACAATGAAACCACGTGGTTTCTACAACTGAAATAACTCTTGGAATATGACATCCTGCAGCTGCATATTGGCAGGACTTCTTTTTTCCCTCTTTTCTGTTTCTCCAGGATTACTACCTATTAGGTATGAGTGCTAATAAACTGCTTGGGAGCCACTATTATCATGTTACTCTGCATTTGGCATTGCAAGGATATTAAAATTATTCCATTATCAGCCTTGTGATTATAAAATGGTATGGAACTTTAAATATTTACTTTACTGTGAGTTACAGCCCCAAAAGTATGAGGGGGCTGCCTTCAGACCCCCCACAGAGGAGTCTCAGGCATGAAGAAGGATTTATCCTGCCAGCTACACAGGATTATCACTTCCTGTCTCCCTCCATAATGAACAAAGAATAGGCAGTTGTGTTGTCTAAGTTAGGCGTAGAACTGATAATTTTTTCTACCATTTTTAGAGGGAAGTGTGGTCTGAACAGTTTGTTAATATCTTCTTGCTATTCTGAATGCAGTTGGCTAAGTAACTTCTCACTTGTCATCTCAGAGGACAGGGTTGTACTGAGGTCAGGCTGTGGAGAACCTCAGCTAGGAGACGACCTATGGGTCCAGTCTTTGACTTTGCTTACCTGTTTATTATCCAAAGGGTGTCTAATGAAAAGGGGACAGTTACTGGGACAGTTGTTCATACAAACAACTGTCACGTCCTTTTAAAACAATTCTAGCCATTTAGGCAACAAATTATTTCTGTCATGCACTGTACCTGATGGCTGCAGGCTGAGGGCAGCTGGCATAGCACAAAGTCTCTTCTGTGTGCAGAACCTGCACCACCACAGAGCACACTGCAGGCAGGCCTTGCTAGCGGTAATATGTAAATCGCCATTAGCAGATGTTTATTGTTTCTTTTCAGAAAATCAGATTTGACTAATCAGACTAAGTGAAACATATGCTGAAATTAATTAAAGTTTGTTTTAAAATAATTTGCATGCTTATTGCTTTTAACTGATTGTAATTGAGGCTTTTGAATACTTTTTGACAAACAGAGTCACCTCAGTTGAGCTTTTCAAAGCACTGATCGGCATGTTGCCATACATCTTCCACTAATACTTCATCGGTTAAATGACCTTTATTACACCGATTTCCCAATCTCACAATATGATAGGAAAAGGAATTGTTTCCTATTATGCCACAGTGGCTTTCTAATGAGCACAGTTGCTGAGATATGTGCCCTGATGAAAGATCTGATGATTATAGATTAACTGAAGACAGTAGAGATTTTATGAATAATACGCAGAGTTGACAGTATGATTAAGCATTGGGTGTAGGGGGAGGTCTCATTATTTTGCCAGGACTGCTCGCCTGCGAATGTAACTTCAGGTCAGCTCTAGCATCCCCTGGCTAGAGAGGGTATGTCAAGGCTGTCACAGTAGCTCACGGCCTGACACTGCTACCAGTAAACTGCCTGCCTGGGTATGCTGTGTACGTGCAGTCTGACACTCTGATTGGAGCCTGCAGGGAGCCAGCTGGCTCCACAGGCAGGGACATTTAGGGTGGGAAAGGACTGGCATAGTCTCAAGTTCTGCCCTGACAGGCAGCATGGCTCACCTGGCTCAACCCGCTTGTTCCTGGGAATCCAGCACCAGCAGCCAAAGGCAGCAGACTCCTTGCCAGAGCATGCTGGTGTCTCGTTCGTGCTCCCAGCCAGGATGCCCAGGTTCTATGTCTAGCGCTGCTGTTGACTTTCCTGCTTCACACTGGGCAATTTGCTTCTGTCTCACTCCCCACATTGGCTGAAGACAATTTTTGGGTCTGAGGCCTCTCTCTTTGACAATGACAGCCAGCACAAACAGGCTTTGAACAAGACATGATTTTGTCTCAGGTCATCTGATTGGGACCCAATGGGCTGTGTGCTCCAGGCTTTACTTGGGCTCTTTCATGGTCTCCGGGTAGCGCTGAAGGCGCTGGCTAGCTGAAGGTGATGTATAACTTCCTATATAGCCTGGGGCCGGCATAGTCATGGCATTGCCTTTCTCATCATGGTAGGCAGGAGTGTGCTTTATTATGGAAATAACAAGGTGACCAGCAACCTGCATCCAGGCTTCAGGAACTACTCCCTTTCCCTTAACTCTATTTACTTGGCCTGGGGTGATGTGAGTTTTCTGAAAAGTCTGGCTCCAGAAAAGATGTTTGAATGAATCTTGATACCTAAGGGACAAAAAATTGCCTAGTCAGCTGGTTCTCTAGTGGAAGAGGTTCTACTAAAGTGGAAGTTAATTTTAATGACAGTTTAATTTAATTATATATAGTTTCATGCATCCAAAAACTGTGAAAACTCTAAGTAGTCCCAAGGACTTGGGCTCCCTGTATGCTGAGCAAGCCTTCCACGGAGCTGAATGTCAGCATTCTGATAAACTGATAAACACAGCTCACACCAGCAGAGGATTTGTCTGACTCGTACTGCTTATTCTGAGGGGGAATTTGTTGGGTTAGTGCAGGACTCAGTTTGTTCTCTTCATTCATTAGCTCACTCAGATCTTCCTCAGACCACACTGAAGACAAGAGGCACTTATTAAGAGCAGCAGTTTGTTTCAAGTGCCTTCTCATAAGTTTTCAAATGTTCCTGCTATAATGTCACAGCATCATGGGCTTCTGTGATGGAGAATAACAGTGGTTCATTAGGCTCATAAATCCAAAAGGAAGAAAGACTCTCCTGGAGACATGAGCAGCTTTATAACAAACAGAGCAGCGGGAGGGTCTGCAAATTATCAGCCCAATGCTTCATAAGCATTTTATCATCAGCTGGGGGAGATTACAATAAAGAGCAATGAATAAGTATAACATAAACGATGACATAAACATGCTTCATATTTTCCTCTGTCCCCAGTTCATACAAAAGTGCATTAGGAGCCCTAGGGTGAGAATCCAGGTCAGCTTCAGAAGCTCTTCCCTCCTCAGACTTGTCCTGTCTGGATGTGACCCAGGGTTATATGCTATATAGACAAACTCCACTAGAAGAGAGAAAATACATGCAATATTTAACAAGCTCTGTTTACTATTCCAGTGCAAGTGCTGCATGACAATGAGTTTGATAAGATGTTTACACCCTATCCAACAGTTTTGCCACCACCACATTTTTAAGTGTGCAGCTTTGATTTATGACTGGTGATACCAAGATCCCAGCCTGTAAATTTTTACAGCAAGCAGACTTGAATTATGTGTTGAGTCTGTTGCACTGGATCAAAAATGCTCAAAATGTTCTCTGGGAAGATTTGAATGCATATGGTCTCTAAGCCATGGAAATATTGTCCTAACATGCCTCTGTGATTTTTAACAGACTGTGAGTTCAAATCCATTTATCAGCTGATGTCTAATGAGTTTGGCAGGCCCTTACTGTATTAAGTATAAGAAAAACTATGAGCATAATGATGTAGACTGAGGAGAATTTAATGAACAAATAAGTGACCTTCACATTTATATGATATAAAGATTTCATGTCAAATTTTGCATAATATATACTGGAAATAATGAGATATTTATTATATTTCTCCTCTTCTTTTTCTTGTTTTTTAAACAACACTTTTATTTGCATAGCAGACTTGTGTCATTCCTGATCAGGTGATTGGGAAAAATGACCTGCAGTGGTGAAGCCTTTTAATTCTGCCTGGGATGTCTGATTGAACAAGGGGAAAGAGAAAGTTATCCAAGCCTGCTTCATGGTGGCAGCTCCGCTGGGACTGTGCACACAGTTATCACATGTACACGTACTGTGTGCCCCCACTGCCATTCCTGCTTCACACTCCTGGAAAATCATGTCATCCATTTTGATGCTTGAATGTGTATTTAGAACCTTAATCACAGGCATTTGTCTTGGTAAAATGCGTCCTAGCATTATTACCTGAATCTCACTGGTTTCATTGCATTACCTCAGCTTCCATCTTTCCATGAAGCACTGCTGCCAGCCCACATAAAGTCTGATAAATTGACTCCTTGCAAAAATCT
>JAPSGF010000012.1:5969520-5999082 GCA_035772895.1 Perdix hodgsoniae | reverse complement strand
GGTAGGAAGAACAACATCACATGTACCTTGCCCCATCCTTTTTTTCTGCTTATGTGGGAATACCTAACTCTATTTTTCTATTTTGGATGATCCATGGCTTTGCTGCTTGTGCTGCTGCTCAGCAGATATTACAGACCGTATTTCTGACTAATGAACTAAGAGTGAATAGTTTATATAATGTGTCAGATGTAGCAGAAGGTGCTGCAGCCAGTTGCTGCTCATGGAACTAGTTGCTGCACTAAGAAAACAAATCTGTGCAAGTCCTCATTTCAAAATTATTTCCAAACATTAACTCAAAAGTTATTTCAATAGAATCCTCCTGTAAGAAGCATCTCTTTTTTTAGCACCTGTCATAGCTCTGTTGCTCCTCAAGCACTGTTTCTTCTGGAGGAAGTTTGGTTCAAACAAAACCTTATCCATACAACTTGAGCAAGGGACTGGCTGTGAAAACTCTGTGATCAATTAGCAATTAATTAATGAGAATATTCTGCACAGATTTTTGAACCCCTTGTTAGCCAGGGAGTGATCGTGGTGAGGTTGTTGTCACTTTGTGGAGCTTCATGTTGGATGATCCATCAGTCTTCATGACACCAGCTTTGAGGATTGCTAGCACTGTTTCAGGCACCCACCTAGACATACTGTTTTTCACTGTAGTTGCAAAATTCAAATGTGTGTTCAAATTAATCAGTGAGACAAACTTACTCGAGACACATGCCAAGATGCTTGCTGACAGCGCACCGCTACATTGACCAAGGAATGGTTGGTTTGCCTGTGTGTGATCTGCACCTGCCCTGAGTCTCTGCAGATCCCTGTTTTAAGGGACTGAAGTAGTGTCCTTGCTTTGCGCTGGGCTTTTACTGTGAGGAGTTCCTTGTCAGTAAGAGCAATTCCTGCTATCTCTTGTCTGATGCAAACAGGATAAGAGATAACAGGGGATTTCTGATCCTCCTGTAAATGGAAACTCATGGTACTATCCCACATGAAGGAACGTGGTCTGGGTGAGAATGAGATATATCACAGACAGAATTCTTCTCTCCTTCTGCCTTGTTTTCTTGAGATCTTACACAGATGTCAACTATTTGAAGTCATGCCTGTCTTATCTTCGAGAGATTTTTGTGGTATTTCCCAAATCATTCCCAACAGATAGCAGGTAACTGGGAAATGGTGGGATGGCAGAATGCTTCTGCTTGCCTTGGCTGCTCCTGGGAAGCAGTGGGGAAAGATAAGGTTTGCTGCCTCATGTCCAAGTGATGTCATTGCCTTGGTGTGAGCGACTGCAATGCCATCAATTTCTGCTGATTATACCAAAGTTGAAATTGTTCCACAGTATTTTGTTGCATTTCTTTATTTGATTTTATTTCTGCTTCCTGTACCATAAAACTGATCATCTGAACCATGCAGTGTGTAACGATTTACAGTAAGCCCTCCTTCTTCAGCTCAGTAATGGATGGAAACAATTCTGAACTTAATGGTGTAAGTGAGGAAATACAGTCATTCTTAACCAATCTTGTAATGCCCTTTTGGAAAAATGATACTTTAGGCTACTTTTATCATTTGATTTACAACTCACAAATCTGTGTAAGAAACTTGACTTTAAGTCAGTTGCATACCTTATAAACTAAGCAGGGCTGGTTCACAAATGATTTTATAGCTCCATACACTTCCCTGGAGGAGCCATCTCCTTCCTGCTGGCCAGACACATTGCCTTGAAACGGCTGCCAACTTTTTAAGAGTTCCTTTTTGGCTATATTCTTCTTTTCATAGCAGCGTTCATGGCCTCAGCCCAGATTCATAACGAACAAAGTGTAAAATTAATCAATGGATTGATACACTGCTTAGAATAAAAACAGCACGGTTTTGGCTACATTTTCTGCCTCAGCAGCCAAAGGACTGCATGTGTGTACATGAAATGTAATTTAGTTTTTCCTTTGCTGCCTGTTGATTTTCCTCTAATTCATTTTCCTTTTGCCTCTTATTGAGTCTCCTGTGTCTGGGTAAATTTAACCCTGCAGAGCCCAGTATGTGCAGCACACAAGAAGCAGAGGGACCTGTAGGTGGGCACTGGTGTGCCTGCAGGCTTCATTTGCGGCTGGGAGGGATAAGATGATAGCCAGGAAAAGGTCTGTGTGAGTGTGGCAGCCCATAAGTAAATCCCTTGATAGGTAAAAACTACGTGGAGTTTTAATGACTTGTAAAGCCCTGAGAAAACCTCTCACTTGATATTTATTGCTTTGGATGTCTTCCAAATGAACTTCATCTCACCTGGAAAAGGTTAACATGGATTGGGAGTTGGGTAAATCTAGCTCAGCCTTTTTGTGTGCTAGTGTGCCTTTGATTAACCTACCATGATCAATGGAAGCTGATCCTCTCCTCCATGGGCAGAAACCTCAGCTGTCACAGCAAGATGCAGCTTGAGGCCCTGTGCTACAGAACTCAAGTACCTACACATGCACATTCACACTTTAGAATAACACTAGAGACATCTTGAAGAAGAAAGCAAGGCCTGCACTTTTTGAAGCAAGAGAATGGTTTGGGTATGGCACTGGATAATGGCATATATATCACAGACACCAATGAGGCCTCTTCAGACAGGTGAAAGTTGACAAAAGCTATGTTGGTAACTTTAAATTCAGAAGGAGCTGGTCTGGAAAGAAGTTAATCATATTGTAGGCACTGTCTAGTGCCACTCAATCTCATTTCTATCACTTTCAAAGTCATGTGTTTTTAAAAATACCAAAAGCAATTTAAAAACACATCTAGCAGTAATCACTTCATTGGAAACAATGCACTGCAGTAACATAAAACAGCAGCCACTTTCCTTCAAAGATTTATGAGACAGACTAGTTTTCTCACGACTTGTGTTATTCCTGCCTTATTGTTTTGTCAGCACTGCCTATGGAAAGTAGATGATATGTGAACACTCTCTGACACTAGGAAGCTTTAGAGTTTTGATTAGGTAACAAAGTTGAAAAACTGAGCTTGCTTGCCCTGTTCAATTTGGGTACAGCAAGTGTGCTGAAGGACCGCTGCCCTCTCCTGCAGCCACTCTGCACCACAGCTTACATGTGGGACTGCGGATCCCAGGGATCCCATCCTCAGCCTAATGCTGGATTTCCTCTGAAGATCCAACTGGATTGTAAATATCGGAGAGGGATGCTGACCCTGCAGCATAGAAAGATAGAGAAGAAATAGAGAAATGGAAACATTCAAGGGCATGTGAAACTGTGATGGAATGGGTCTTGTGATCAGATCAGAGAGGAATGCTTGTGCTGTGGCCAAGGGGATGGCAGCCCGTGTTTGTGGTGGCCAGCTGCCCTTGTCCCTTAGATGTCAGTAGTGTGAGGTAATGATGGTGGGCAGAAATGAGGAGCCTGTGTGGGAAAAAAATCCTCAGTCGTTCCCTAGGAGCATCTACAGCCTTTGAAAGCCTGGAGAATTCAGTGGTCACTGTTGGCAGAAGTGCCAGATCTACATCTGAGGGGTGGCTTGGGGGGATCTGTGCTGCCAGCTCTGGCTTGGACGTTTAAAAGTGAGAAAAAGACAGCTGTTTCCAGTGGTTCAAATGAATGTTGATATAAAACCTCAATTAGATAGTTGATAGCTGATCCTCCTATTACAAGCATGCCTCGTGACTTGCACATTCTAATACAAAGTGTCTGTTACATCATCAGTGGTAATACAAAGAAGTGTGTGCTTGTAAGCATGCTTTTAAATTTATGCAAGTCCTGGAAGAGGAACCTCATTAAAACGTATTTTTTAATATATGTATGGAGAGAAAAAAAAGAGAAATAAATATAAATAAATGGAGAAACAAATAAATTACCACCCTGGAATGTACTACCAAGTGCTTCCATTATAATCATGCACAAAATAAAAGCATAAAAATATTCTTGTTTCGTGTATTATTGCTATAGGTCCTTTTTATCCTCTTCCTCTGATGACATTCCCAACAACATGTTTTTATATAATTTTAAAAAATTAATTGCAACCTCTTCAAAACAAAAATATTTTTAAAAGTTTGTAGTTGAAATGTCATAATTCAGTGTTTCCAATTTTGTCATTGGCATCTTGCAAGTCCCAAGTTCCGTGAGTAGATCTACTCACTGCACAGCTGGCTGACATCTACCAGGCACAGTTATTGATGCAAGACTATTTTGTAGGCTTAGGCCACATATTCATAATAATTTGTAACAATTCATTAAAAATGAGTTGCCTGTATTCTTAGTAGAACAGCAGTTTATGTATTTTGAAATAGTGATTACTTTGCTGTAGCTCATTAGGAAATACTAATTTAATTTCTATTTAATTACAATCCAGTTACTATCATTTATTACCAATAGTTCTAATGAGGTAAAATAAGAGATGTATTGAAAACTAATGACAGTATTACAAAGGTTCATTTGGAATTCATGCAAAAAATTCTACTTAATTTCAAAGGAATCCTTCTGCTTCATGTACAGGAGTTGGGATGTGGCTGGGATTCTTACTGAAGGGCAGGCTTATGCCAACCATGTTTGGTGAGCCTTGGGTGTCCTACAGGGAGTTGGGTGCTCAAAAAGGAGCTGTAGTGGCACAGGATGAGAACTATGGGGAAGGAGCAATTCTGTCCAAATCAAGGGGGGGGGGGGGATAATTTCTGATTTAGCAAGAAGTAGGGGTGGCTGTATGCAACAGAGTGGGGAATTAAACTGAGAGGGCATGGCAATGTAAAAAGAATGTAAAGCTAAAAACAAGAAGCATTGAAGCGTTGCCCTTGGTTTTATCCTGAGTCTGAAAAAAGAACTCTACCTGTTAGTGAGCAATGCAGCTTTTCTCTGCTGTGCTTCGTTGGTGGAGGTTCCAGGATAGTATGTCGTGAAATATTTAAGGGGCACCATCCTCTGATAAAGTGTTTTCAGGCAAGATTGGGATTTATTAAAAAACAAACACCACCCAAGGAGCTTGACAAAGAATTGTACAGGCAAGCTTCACCACTCTGGGTCCGAGGGTCTGCCTTGTGCTTGTCCAGGGACACAGGGCAGTCCCTCAAATGAAACCAGGGCTGTATTTGGGCTCTCTTCATCCCAGCTTCATGAAATCTTGGCTCTGCTCTGATTTTAGACATCTTTTGAAACAGAACTATGGAGTCCTTCCTTATTCTCTGTAGCAAGGCTACCTGTTAAAGTTGTTTTTGTGATAGTTATTTTTGCTTTGAGCTGTACAGCCTGAAACTTCCATGGAAAGCTTCTCTGAGCTTGCCTTGCTTGCATTAAGGGTTGTTGCCTAAATTTCCCCTTAAAAGCAGTGTAACAATTCCATCTCTGGTGTAAGATGTTCTCTACAGTCATAGGCACTCCACCAGGGACTGACGGCACAATCCTAACTCAGAAAACTCAGAAAAACCTTTCTATAATCAGCTTAAGCACAGCATAGTTGTAGCTCCCACTTACTCTGTAGCTCCCAGGCCTTCATGTTTTCCCTCATTCTAATTTTTCCCTTCTCTTTATTTCTCTGTGTGTATATCACCTTTTTTCCTGTCTCTCCAGATGCATTTCCCAGCATCAGATAATTGAAAGTCAGGGAGTTTCAGGTTATTTTGCTAAAAGATGCCTATTATTTTGATGAAGCACATGCATAGAATTTTTTTAAAAAATCCTTCCATAATTGCTACTTTACTATCAGGCTTCTGCTACCTAATCCTCTTCAATTTTGGTAGAACAAGTTTTCTATCTCCTCTAGGATGATTACAGGGAACATTGCTCTCTTTCTTCTACAGAACCCATTCCTGATGGATGGATATTAAACCTAGGTTATCAATTAAAGTTTATTTCTGTGCTGAGTGATTAGAGCCATGATTGTGTGAGACTTCTAGCATAAAGTAAGCCTGAAGTGATTTCTGCAATTAATATTAATTAATCACTGATATGTCAAATGTTCACAAATGAATGCACGAAATGAGCATGTACAATTTACCATAGTAACCTGGGATTGAAATAATGTTTGAACTGCTCTTGTTTAAAACATTTGGCAACAATTTCCATAAAGTCTTCTTGATGTAATTAGCTGGAAAAAGAGGAGAAGCTGAGTGACTAGTTAGAGTATTTGAAGTATTTCTGCAGTACTGCCTCTTACTCAAAGGGCTGACACATCCCCTCTTGCTCTCTGCTCTCACCTCTGGCTCCGAAAAGCATCAAATCTTTGGTTTAGAATTCTGCCTGTTATTGGCTTTTCAGGGTGAAAGTAACACCCAAATCCAAGCACACCAAGAATCTTAAAATATGTACGTGTATAAAGAGAGCATACAGGTTTGTATAGACTCAGGTTTTAGCAGCTCAGGATCAGAAAGATAACAACACATCAGTCACATTTAGCACAGACCAGCTCATGACCCCAGCCTCCTTTTCCCCACTGTGTGGAGCTGGGATATTCCTGATCTTATGGTGGCATCCCTGGAAAAATTATTTGCTGCCCAGAGTAGGCTGACTTTCACTCTGAGCACAGAAATAAGTCCTCTACTTTCTCCACAGTGAAGATGGAAAGTCTGATGCTGATGTAGGTGGGACAAATGCCAGCCCTGAAGAGAGGAATCTACTGGATTTGGAAGGTGGGAAAAGGGGCATGTTGACGGACTGGCTTAGAAGAATGAGATGAGGCCCCAAGGAGGTGGAGAGAGAGCTTGGTAGTGGGCAGCTCAACATTGATAAGAAGTAATGCGGGATGATGCATGCCCATAGACTGGACAAGAATTATGACTAGTTCAGCATGCACAGAGAATGAATAATGAACAGCTTGTGCCAGGCATCGCACAAAAGACTTTGAAAAAGTCTAAATCCTGTACTGCATGGTTGTCCTTTGTCTTGCCAATCTTCATTGTGGCATTGCTTAACTTCAGAGCACCTGGCTTTGTGTGCACTTATTTAGAATAGGCACATAGGACACATGGGTGAACATGTAGAGGTATAGCAACCTCAAATATAGGCATACGGTAATAGCTAGAGACCCCTAGTGCGTATGACTGAATAATTTGTTTTCATTTATTGAGAATGTAGTGATTGCCTTAACATACAGAGTGACACAGGCGTGTTTACAAGTACTTAAGTGGCACTTACATCTGTAGTATCTGATTGCCTTTTTAAAGTGTAGTGAAATTGGGAAGGAATCATTATTCCTGTTTTGGAGGCTGAAAAGACAAGGACAAAAATTCAAATGGTTTGAAGGTTATGCAAGCCAATAGCAGGCTTAAAAATGGATGAAGAATTTCCATAGTGTCAATCTTGTTCTTTAGGTAATCTTGGAGCCAAAAACTCATAGGGTCATATTACTGACAAAATGGTAAAAAGATATGGAATGACTATTGCGTCTTTGCCTGTTTAAACCAGATGAATAGCTGGCGAATGGGATACAATTATCCTACAATACTAATCGCACAATCCATTCCCGCTGACATTACCTTTACTGTTGGCAGGAATATAAAAAGTTTTGCCGGGCATTCAGGCACTATTTTTTTTCCCCTGCAGGTACGTGATGTTCTTAACACACGCAACACCCTTTGTACAGGTGGTACAAAACATGTTACTGCTTATTCAGCTGTGTGGTCATACCCAGAACATCTTCTAGATGTTGACCTAGTCCTCACTGTGTGTGCTGTTCAGGCAACTGGTCTCCTAACTTAGCGCTAGAGCAAGATGCTGGAGCTGTGTGTGTTTTCACCACCAGTGAGTGTAGCCAGGAGTATGTGGTAAACTGTGACACTGACAAACACACATTTCTCCCAAGAAATGCAATTCTTATTGGAAGCTTCCTTGTTTGCACTTGTTCACTTGTCTTGTTCAGCAAGTGCCTGGTTTATCTGTTACTCACTTTGTCATAAAGCTTAGACAAAAGCAGTTACTAGGAAAGCATATTTCATTCTTTTATGGAATTCCTTAAAGCTGATGAGAGCAGTCAAATGGCTATTTTCATCAATGAATCTTTGATAAAGCATTAGGAAACAAAGATGATGTCTTTTAATAGACCATCATCACCTGCCTCGGGAGCAAGGAGTTCTCATGCATTCCAAAAGTAAAATAATGGCAGAATAAAACATGACTTAGAAATAATATCCCCAGAAAGGGCCTTATTTTCCCTCTGAAAATGTTTTTGAATGGATTTTGCTTTTAATAACTGCTGAACTCTTGTATATCTGCATGGGAGGAAGATGCAATGAAGCCCCACTGCCTTGGGTTCATGCAGCACCTGCATGGCAGTGTGCACACCTACCCTGTGCCTATTCATGTCATATGACTGCCAAGTGCAAAGCATACTCACATTGCACATGCTCACCATTGGACCATGCAATGTCACAACAAACCAGTGTCATTCCTGCCTTTTGTGAAGCAGAGGACCTTTTGCAAAGTATTTTGTCTCCTTCCCCACCTTTTTTTTCACACTCCATCTTGCCTGCCCCACCTGGCAGGGGTGCATTTAATCATGCAAGAGGGTAAGCAATAGCAGAAGAGGTTTGCTCCTTCTGCCACCTATTTCTGTCCATACTGAGCTCACTTAACCGTCCCCTGTGTGAGCACAGACTAGGCTATGCAACAGAGAGTGGTGGAGATGCCTACGCTGTGAAAGTCTGGATCAGAATCTCCTTGGTGGAGAACACATGGACAAGAAGAGTCCTCAAAATGTTTCACAGGACCAGACACTCGGGAAATAATCTCAGAGCAGTAAAACTGGGAGAGAAGTTCAAGAGAGGGAATAGAGAAAAGAAGCATAAGGGAGAGTAATGGGGAAAATGGATGTGGATTTTTGCATTTAAGCAATGCTACTGCCTGTGCAAGACAGTGATTCCAGAGAAGGCCAAGATAAAATCTTTGAGGAGACCCAAGAAAAAGATGTGACTGCAGCAATGAGCAGGTCAGGCATTCTGTGCTGTTTTCAAAGAGACTTCAAGGACAGAACTTGATAGAAAAGTGTGTGATTCTCTGTTTCAGGATAGGTAAAGCGTAAATGCCTCAAAACCTAATGGAGAGAATGATGAGGAATGCTTGTGATTTTCTTTCCTTAGCTTCGGAGAGTGCTGTGCACAAATGGCCACAGCACTGCAGCTGTGGCATGCACTCCCCAGCAGCAGCAGGGCAGGAGCCACCAGAAGTAGGAGGCCTCAGCGCTGCCAGCTGCATTGCAGGCTGAGCAGCGGGGGCCGTGCAACGCTCAAGAGCAAGTAACAGCATATTTTGGGAGATGAATGTGTGTCTGACAACAAGCGCGCATTAACTGGCACTTAACTAGAATTGTGAATTTTATAGATTTTTTTTTTCCTGCATAGCACATATTCTGTATCCTCCATTCTACTCAGGTAGCTTTTCCTTTAATGATCTGCGCAGACCATCTTTGAGGAAGAAGCAAGCAAGCGAATAATAGAAGTGTGGACAGGTGGTTGCTCAGTTTCTAAAAAAGACTGACAGTGCAATAACTTCCTAATTATTATTATACCTTTAAAAAGTTTTTAAATACATGATAATATATTTCCACATCGCTTCTTCTATCACCACTCTTGCTCCTGGCATTATTTCTCATTCAGAATAATAATTAATGAGAGCTGAGTTGTCTAATATATATTTTATTCCTTCTGTTTCAGACTCTTAAGTAACCATCTTGTCACATTTGTTAAGCAGATTTTCACACATTGCGTGTAATTTCAGCAATATGTGAAAATGCCTCTCAAAAATGCCTGGAGTATTTGTTTTATATATCTTGATAACATTTTCATTTTTTTTCCTTGAAAGCGGTATTCTTCATAGCCCCTCAGAGAAATGGATGAAAATACATAATTGGTGCTGTTTTACTGAGGTAAAAGAAAACAAAGACACTTTTCTAATTTTATGGTGGCAATAGCAAAATTGCAACAGCAATTTTCTTTCTTAATTTTAAAGAGAGCACTCTGGTCTAGCTTATGGGATGGAAACAGCACAATTAGATACAAAATAAGTACTTCCTCTTCAGTAGCTACCTGCTTAGGTAAGAAATGTGCATGTGTTTAACTAAAGAAAGTGATTTAATGTAGACGATGGACCATTCAGACTGTCAAAGGAACAGTGCTCTAATGAGAGCTCAGCACATCCATCGTGCATTTGTCAGCTTGATCTGTGTGCCGGTAAAATGTTCATTTCCTAACAGAAATCATCCTCACTATAGGCTAAATAAAGGCTTATTTGGACCCCAAGCCCCAGAGGCACTCATGGAGTGATGGAGCACACAGTGGCCTGGGAACTTTGTTTGCATGCAGGAAGACTTAGACATAATTCTCTAATAATACACACATGATTACTTGAATGAAAGCCACCTGGGTGATTACACTTTGTATGTGGCAGACTTAGGGGAATACCATGAGTTTTTCAGTGCTGTGCAACTCTGAAAGCAGGACTTTTCTCTATGGAGTTTTTCATTTATTGGTTTTCAAAAAACAGTGAGTCAGTGGGCCTGCAGCTCTTACAAAACATTTTTACTGCAGTCTTTCATTGGCAAGTGCAACTCTCCCACCTGGTCCTCCCATTTATCTTTAATCACACTTTTACTGCATTAGATCGCGGTAACCATTTGCCCTCAGAGTCTCTCTAAGGCCTTGGAAATCTCTTTCTGGTGACCTTTTCCATGCTTTGCTGGAGATGTGGTCAACACCAGCCTCATAAGGGAGATTAACCTACAAAGAGGAATGATTAATTAAGCAAATCTGAGGGAAAGGCAGATCAATTTGTAAAACTGTTCCACCATGCTGAAGGCTAGAAATTCTCTGTAGAAAAAGAACCGTCCTTTTCTACACAGAGATATTCAGGCATATATGGGATAGAAACTGAAGCACAATATTGCTGCATCATGATGAGTGAATGCTGAGAGCTGAGGTTTGAGCTTGAGCTCTCTATGCCTCCACTCCAAGGTTCAAAATCATATTTTTTCACACTATTAAATATCATGATATTTCAGATAATTTTTAAAAATGTTTCATTTTAGTTTTAATTCAAAATATTTTAATGGAGCTCATTCAACCTCCTCCCTTTGCAGTTTTCTGCTCTGAAATTTTTTGAATGTTGTCTTTTTACTTTGATTTAACAATAAGAATGCTTTTCAGTTTTTATGCATAGACCAGGAAATCACTTCTCATCGTGTTCCAGCCGGGCTGGAGCTCAGATCTCGAATAGTGGCTCAGGATCTCAACTAAGGATTCTCAATTAGAAACCAGGAAGAGGCCTATGCTTCCGTGAAGGCCTGTGGGCGGTGTGTGTCTTCATGCTGGATGGCTATTAGACCCCAGCAGGTGAGCTCATTGTCACATGCATTGCTACAAGACTTCTACATTGCGTGTAAACTCCGGTACCTTTCTAATGGCCTCAGTGTAAATTGCTGGCCGTTGGTTTGGCCGTAAGTTTAGACCTTGTCAGCTGATGCGGTAAATGTCCCAGGGTTTGCTTCTGGCTGTGTGTACAGGTATTCATTGTTCTTGCATCTTACAGCAGCAAACACCCTCCATAAAGGTGGTCTGTACTGTTCTCAGTGCTATGGGGTGTGACTTGGTGGCAACGCAGTGTCCAATAGCAGAAACACCAGCAGAGATGCTGCTGGTCCCTCTTGCTGTGTGCATGCTACATTTCTCATAAGCAGGGATTTAAATGAGACCATGTGTCTATCCATTCCCAGCAAAGGCATCTTAAGGCTATTTGGGATCAGGGGGTGAGATTTCTTTAGCAAGGCACACTCTAGGGGACAGGATAACCCTCAGCAAATAGGACCAATGTAGTGAGGGGCTCATTTCAGGTGAATGTCCCTTTTCCAAAGCAGAATTAATGTCTACCTGTTGTGCATGCATGATTTCTGTTTATCAGCATAGCATGATTTTCAAAGGAAGTGGGCTGGCATTGAACTCTCCTGTGCCCTGGGTTGCCCCCAGACCATCCCTGGAGAATTGTTTATGGCCACCATTACTGGGGACAGAGTCTGAGGCTCTGAAGCCGATGCTGAAACTCTGGGTGTGCAGAGGATGGACACTGGCCTGGCTTTGGCTGCCTGTGCCAGTACCACATTTGTGCACCTCAGTACTTACACTGAGTCAAGGATGTTTCGACTCCATGTGCTCCTCTGCCAGCAAAGAGCTGGGAGGCACAAGGAGCTGGGAGGGAACAGAACCAGGACAGCAGACTCAAACCGGCCAAAAGGACATCCCATGCCGTATGTTCTCATGCTCTACAATAAAACTGGAGAAACTGGTCAGAGGGGCTGCTGTTGGGCATCACTTGAGGTACATTTATTTATTTATTTATTTATTTATTGTTTACTTCTTTCCTTTCTCTCATTAAAATCTCCTTAACTCAACTCATGAGCTCTCACAATTTTACCTTTCTGATTCTGTTCCCCATCCTGCTAAGCAGTGCTGAGCAAGCAGCCACATGGTGCTGAGCTGCCTGCACAACAACCCCTAACTCCCATACTTTCAGAACCATAACTGGGAGGGAGCTAAAAGCAGTCTTGTATGCAATAATAGAGGGCGATTTTGCCCTCCCCACTATGAGAAGCTGTGCAATAAATATGTTAATATCTGCCTTAAAGGCTTTCTTACTAAACCCTGTAATTTCCTTAAAATTCTTTTTATATTAAAATTCCAAACCTCTTTGAGATGAGCTTTTTTGGACTGTAATTGGGCTATTCATTCCCTATGCATACAGTGATCCTAATCTAATATGTAACAAGAACTTAAAAGCTAATCAATAATGGAACACGATTCTCTATCAGTAGAGCTGTCTGTTGACTCCTGTGAGAGGGATCTTCACAAGACAGCTCGGCTCTGATGACAACCTTATATTTATTTTAAACATGAAGTTGTAACATCATCTTTCTCGGTATTGTCACTTCCAATTATTTTTGGAACGAACACCAGGGGGAAACGAGATCCTCATCCTGAAGTGTGCATTCATATTTGATAAATAGCTACAAATTCTGGAGAATGTTTACTGAAATGTGGGCTTGAAATGCTTTCATGTGCATTTTTACTAAAGCCATAGATTATCTATTGCAAAATATGCCCAGGCTGTACTAAGTTAGCCTTTCCTCTGCCTTAAAAGTGAAGAAGGGGCTTATTACCCCAGTGCTGGATGTCTGTGCTTTCCTTGGGTAAAACCAAGGTAAAATTAGCATTAAGAAGGAATCAATGTGAACCCTCACTTATTGTTCTTCAGTGGAAGTCAAGTAGCCTTTTATGCCCTCACATGCAAAAGACAAATTCCCACTTTTCATGTCTACTCAGTGGCTTGAGAGGGAGAGGGTGGAGAGAACAGGGTTGAGTGAGTACGCAGATGTGCCTGAAACCGTATCAATCATAGGCATGAGAAAATGCTGCCTGTTTAATAGGCAGACTGAACAAACATGCACATCTGGATTTTGAATTGTATAGGCTCACTCAATAAAATGAAAGTAGAAGACATGTTACATCATTCCCACAGTTCTGTCCATTTGTGCTCTGCACCGCTTTCCCTTTGAGCTACACAGGGGATGCAGGAGCTGAAGCCCTGTAGTTGCAGTCATGTTTGGCCCCCTTGCTGCTGCCTGGAGCTAATTAACATGCATTTTGGAAATACTCAGTGGGTCTCTGATGTCACGTATGCTTTCACAGAGTCGTGGATTTAATCTGGAATTACTCGGTGTATGAGGGATCAGGAGCTGGCTGGGAAAGCTCCTCCCGAGAGAGTCCTAAATGCCAATGATTTCAAGTGATTATTTATTGAGCTTTATAATAGTGCATATATCCTCATACACACTCTTCTCCTACAAATTACCCTATAACTTTCCAGTCCTTCATTATGGTGTAGAGGTTAAGGCTTTCCTAAGTAATCAAAACATCCAGGAAGAGAAGCTTGCTAAATGCTGAGCTAAGCATGAACACTGACCCTATCCTTTAACTGTATCAGAAACTTTATGTACATCATAAAATGGAATAATTGCTGTGGTAACTGCTCATTCATATTAACTAAAGGAGTAAACAGAGTTGTGTAGACTTGAGTGCTGATATTGGGAGCACAAGGGAGGTCTACTCATCGAAAAATTTAATTGATACAAGTACCCTAAAGGAAAACCTGCTTTTATTTATTTATTTTTTTCCATTAATAAGTATATTTAACATCTTCAAGGCACTTCTCTTTCATTTTGTTTTTTTTTTTTTTGTTTTGCAAAGCCTTTGGGCATAGAAGGTAATTAGACAGTTGCAAGAAGATGGCAGATCAAGCATGAGGCTTTGTTTTCCTTCTTTTCACTCCTGCTTTTACAAGTGCAATAATTTGACCTTGACCTTCTCTCAGGCAATGTTCATTATCTCAGGTATGCTGCAGAGAGGGAAGTGTGTGCTCCTCCCCCTTGTGTGACCAGCGGAGCACAATTCCCAGCTCTGAGCTCTGTGGTGATATTGATTCCTTACCTTTCCTTTCGCACATCATTTCACTGCTACTTTGATCACTTCCATAGTAAAATTAATAACTTACAGAGTGTTGTTAGATGCTTTCAGAGGTCTGCAGAAAACAACGCCAGTGGGATGACTGGGAATTTTATAAAGGTCAGTCCTGAACTGAGTTCTTAGCCTGCAACCTGTAGGACACTTGCACCATTAGAAAACATATATATGCGTATATGCATAAAGGTGTAAATCTACATTACTCGTCTCTCTGGTTTGTTTATTTGTGGTAGTTGCACTTTAAGCTGAAGGTTGACTGTTCTGATTTTCTCCAGATATGAGCATAAGGCTCATGCCTTTTATAAAGATCTGATGATGGAAAAAAATAGGTGCTGGTTTCAGCTGCAAGTCCCAATACTGGGCAGGGTGTGTTTGCTGTTGGCAATCATTCTTGACTGCCAGGTTTCTTCATTAGGCCTTGGGAGGCCATTGCAAATGTGGGCTGTCCTTTTTCTGGTCATCCTAGTGAAGCTGAGGGCTTGTTTGGACACGAGCTATGATACTGAATGGATGAGCTGAGATGCTCTTGGTTTGAGTCAGGGCTTTAAAATGCATGTTCAGGGGTGACCTTTCTAGTGATAAAGAGCACACTCTTCAGTGTGGGATCATTCATATGGTGAGTCACTGCGGTAAAGGTAAATTGCAGCTCATCTATGCTTGTCTGTTGGAAAGAAAACACATTTTCTTGGTGGCAGATATTTCTTTTACTGCATGTTTACAGTGACAGTTAGCTACAGATCTACCAGCACCGAGCTGAAAACTTCTGGGTTCTGAAGCCACAGCACATGCATGCCGTTATTTACCCCTGGACTCCGCAGTGAGGCACTAGGGATCAAATTATTTTCCTGTGCAAGTGAAGCCACTCCCAGTGCATCTAGCCCAAGAAGCAGAATGAACATAGCTGGATTGCTAAAGATACCTCCTATCTATTCCTAAACACACTCTCTGTAAGCCTTAGTTTAGCATTTTTCCCTTTGCCAAGCTGAGGCTCAGTCTGCCCTTGAATAATAAATGTAAGTTTTTGACTGACATTCAGTTGTAAGCATTTAGCTATCTCAATGTCTTGTCAAGTCATCCTTTGATAAAAGCATTTCAGATGCCACAAAATGTAATCACTTCACTGCAGCATTCTACACTGCAGATTCATGTTTCTCAGCACATTTTTCAGCTAAGGATCTGTGGCACCATCGATAGATCTGTTCCATGGATGATGTTGGATGGATATTGTCCCTAAGTGTAAAAAGTCTCACTCTTTTACAAAATGAATCATCTATCTCTCCTTTGGACAAGTGAAATTTTCCCCCATTGGACTTATAGTCCACAAGTTGGCAGGGTTTCCTGTTTTTTAGTAGCCTTCATATAGCAGTGAAGTGATTTCAAAAAATGTTCAGCTCAGTTTTGGGGCCAAGTAGTACATTTTTTGGTTATTTGTTCTTCTAGACAGGCTGTGTCACCATTAGTCATACTTCAGAATGATGGTTTACTTTCATTATTCACTGATGGCACTGCTTCCGATTCAGTGCTTTCCAGCTCGGCAAGATTTTCCTGTACTAATTCATCTGAATCATTTCCAGAAGAGTTTTTATCAAAGGACACATTTTCAACGTTAATAAAATGAAGGGGTCTTGAAGCAGCTTGTAGTTCTGATTCTTTACAAATGAACATTTTAAAGGTATTCACTCTATGTATGTGAGCACAGTACATATGCTAACACTGTGGCTACTGCAACAGAACCAGCAGCTCTGGCATGGTTCAGGATGTGGCTCTCAGTCACCACCACTCAGCTCCGTGTTTAAGAGAGAGCAGAGATGGATCTCAACATTCATCAGTGCCATCCAGCCTTAACAGGGCTTGGCATTTCCCTTAGCACTTGTAAATATGCCTATTCCCTCCTTCCTTCACTTCCAACCTACCTCTCTCCTTCCTTTCCTCCCTTCTTTCTACCCTTCCTTCTTCCCCTCCTTCCTTCCCCACCTCAGGGCACATTTTTGATTTTTTTCAGATCCCCTTTGGGTATGGCTGACATTTTTGAGCCCAGGTATTACCAGGTGTTCTTCTTGTTGCTCAGATACCATCAAGCTCTCCAAACCAGTACAAAGCTCTGGGCTTTCAGCCAATTTACTCACAGGTTTATCATATGCTGACATTGTTTCTCTATAAATAGGTCTACCTTTACTGACACTATTGATTCAACTGCCTCTCTTCTCACTAATACTCTTTTTAATGTATCCAACCTGCCTCAGTATTTCACCTAATGAAAGGCTGAAGTCAGAGGGGTAGAGGTCAAAGAGGTTAACTACCAAGTGTAAAGGTCCTCAGCTTTAAAGTCAGTGTTTGCAATGTGAGACTCACAATCTGTCAGCAGAGTATGTCTGCAAGTCTGAGCTCTCTTTCCCACCAGAAGAACATAAATCATTCAGCCAATTTCACATTTTATTAGTAATAATTTTAATTTATATGAGTTTGTTTTTCAAAACACTTTTCCTGATTCATTCATGGGTTAACAAGTATTACATGCACAGTAATCTACCCATCTCAGACTATATGGCTCGAAAACAGGGAGTACACTTTCCCTCACACGTTTACAAACACATCTACACATCTCACATGCTGCTTTTCTTGGAGCAAACCCAAAATACCAAATTAATGTTGTAGCTGTCTCACTTATAAGTGAGTGAGCTTTAATAGATAATGTATGAATTTTCTCTACATAGGAACTACTTATTTTTTTTTTTTGTAACTGGCTGCCTGGGCAGCTTCTGTGCACAGCCCAGCTCTAACAGTGTGATCTGATGTGCTCAACAGTGAGTCCCACTGTTCCTGCAGGCAGCAGAGCCTCAGAGCATTGTGGGCTGGGATCTGCTCCAGGCTGTGCTTCCACCCTGAGTCATGGCTCAGGTGGCTGCAGAGTCTTTGCACCCTCGCAGAAAAGGAGTCCTCTGCAAATGAATGGTCAGAGCCATGGAGTGTGGCTGAGTGATGGGGAGGACCACACTGCAGAATGGAGGCAAGTGCATAGGGAGATGCCAGGGGCCAGGCACTGAGGCCATACTTTCTAGTGATAAGAGAAAGAAAGACAGAGCTGCAGAGTGAGATCAGCATAGGGGAAAGCCTGCTAAGACACAAAACTCTGAGTCTTCCGAGGTGACTCGGCAGGACAAACCTGAAGGCAGCCCTGCCAATGGTTCCAGAAGATTCCAGAGGTGATGGGAAAGCTCTGCTCTACCACAGGAGCACAGGTCTGATAGGAGAGCAGGTCTCAAGTGACAGCATCACTCCAAGGAGGTGCCTGGGAGCTGGCTGTTCGCTGTTCTGCACTACAGCCTCTCCTGCCCTCACCACATCTCCAGCCTGGCTGTGTCCCAGCACAGCCAACCCCCCATTGCCACCACAGAGAGGTAAGACTTAATTAGTCCAGGTGCCTACTAGCATTTAAATGCACTGAGAACTGTGATTATAAAATATCTGAAGCTAAACACCTCTTCTAATCTTCTGCAGTGATCCAGGAGAGGCACCACTATGCGGTCGCTGATGCCTGCAGTGCTACAAACCCACACTCAGCCTCCCTCTGGGTAGACCCGGGTGGTTCTCTGCTGAGACCAGAGTGAGACAAGCACAGCTGAGGTGATAGAAAGGCCTTGGCCCCACATGCTGCTCAGTGGTATGGGCCAAAAGAGCTTTTTTTTTTGAGATTCACTCAAATCAAAGGAATCCATCTCTGGAGGATCAAGACCATTCTGTTTCAGATTCAAATCCAGCTCTGATCAAAAAAGAAGCGTTAAGGTGTTGTGGTGTATTTAGCAGAAGACCACGTGCTCCCTCTTCCACTCTGCTCACAAGTTTTCACATGTCCATTCTCACTGCATGTTTGTGTTTCAGCTGGGGAGCATTGCTGCAGAGGTGTGCTCAACATTTCGGGAGATCTTGGCAGAGCAGAATTTCTGCTTTGTTTCTGTGTTTATCTATTGACACTCATGCTGTGGGACTCATCTCATGTCTGGTGGGGATTACTACTGCCTCAGTGGCATTGGCCTTGGGATGTGCAGGGAGCACCTGCAAAGAGCTGGTAGCGCCCCAGAGCTGGTGGCATCTGGGAGCTGGTAGCACCTGGAGGCTGGCTGTGGCCACCTGCTCTCAGCTGGACAGGAGGGGGAATGAAGCGCTTGGGTCTGGCAGGGGAAGATGCAGGGCTGCCAGAGCAACAGGCATTACACGCCTTGCTCCGATCAGGCAGCATCCCCACTCCATAGTAAATCATAGGAGATAAGAAAACATGCTCCAGTGCTAAAAGCATATGTTATCTCCGACTTTAGAAATGTTGTCTTTAAGCTGAGAACTAGAGATTTTCATTTACTCTTTGTTCTGAACTGTAACGAGCCCTTTAATGGTGTAAATAAAAAGATCCAATAAATGATTATGTCACAAATGGCAGTCATCTGCCATGAAGGCCTCTGTGTCATAAGTGTCAAACAGCTGGAGACAAATGCTCCTGTATAACACTCTAAATAGCCTCTCAGCCTTCTACTAATTAAAATGAAGCTTTGCCTCTCCTGGACATGGAATATATGAACCAATTAAGAAAATATCTCTTCTTTTCTGTGAGACCTGCACCATTCTTCTTAAAATAACGCAAAACAACAAAAAAAGAGGTGAGGCATGACACCAGAAAAACAGAAAAGAAAAGAGTTCCACATAAGAGACCACACTGATGCACTGGGGATACAGTAAAGAGACATTTCTGCTTTAAGCAAATTTTGCACCTGTAACCTGCAGAAATATAGCCATAGCACTTGAAAAATTGCTTCAGTGCTGCACAGTGCCATGAAAATTTATCTTTAAGATGATTTTATTGCATGGTTACCCTAGGCAATTAAATCAATAAATCTTAACTGTCAGAAAGGTTGGCCTGCTGCCAGGAATAAATGAAATGCACAGAAACAGTAAATAAAAGGTTTCTGACAACTCATTCTAGGAATTATTTAGCAGTTGGGCTTTTTGTTGTTGGTGGTATTGGTGTACTTTTGTCTTCAGTATTTATTGACATTCTCCATGAGAAATGATTATGCTAACATAAACAGTGCAGCACCAAGATATAGATAGATGGGCGAGAAGATGGGCTCTTCAGGATAATGAATTACCCTCCTGGAATCAGAGGCTAACAGTGACTTCGGGGACTGGTAGCACTGGAGGAGGTGACCTCAGTGACTGGCGTCTGAGCCACGGGCTGGCAGCGTTCAGAAGTCCCAGTGCCAGGCAATGGGGATTTTGGTGCTCCGTTATGAAAATAGATGTGATATTTTCACTGATTGATTCACAGATTACTGAGATTGAAATGCCTTAGAGGTGAGATGCAGAGGTGACATTTCTGTGGGCCTGGAGAGAGCAGTGTTCACTGCAGGAGGTGCCGGGTTTGACTGCAAAATCATAGCTACTCTGCATTGTTTTCCAGGCTGGTGTAGCAAATCTGAAGGCCTGAAGCTCACTTCACTTACCTTGGTGTTTGACTTGGTAAGACAGTGGGAAGCACCTTAGAATTAGGCTCTCTCCAGAAGACACTGAAGTGGACTCAGATGATCTGATTAACAAATGGATGGATTCCTTGAGGTCACTGTGGCTCAACCTCTAGAAGCCAACAGCAAAGTTTCCAGGGCACATTGCTCCTCTGACTCCTCCCATCCCACAGACAGTTTTGCACAGTATTTTGTTCCTCCGTGACAAATCTTCTGCCTCGTGTCTGACGTGCAGAAATCAAACTCAATAACCACAGAGTAATTATAAAGCAGCTATGATTAATCAGTGCTGCACACACACCAGATGCAGAGGGTATATTCCCACCTAGCCTGCATTCTGGAGGACAAGAAAGGAACATTACAGAATCACAGAATCACAGAATGACCCGGGTTGGAAGGGACCTCAAGGATCATGTAGTTCCAACCCCCCTGCCTAGCAGGGCCACCAAACATACACCTTTACTAGATCAGGTTGCCCAGAACCATGTCCAACCTGGTCTTATGCATTAGATGTCCAAGAAAAGGCTGGGTTATTACAATGAGTCCCCAAAATGATTGACATTCCCACTCTTGCCCCAAGTCTCAGCTCTTATACACACACGTATCTCTTGGTGGTCTTTCTGATGAAGGTCCTTGTCTTATTTTATTGGACTTGGGTTAGGATAGAGGACACTTGGTCATCTGGTCATCCCATCAGACACAACTCTGTTCACCAATACGCTGCTTCTTTGTTAATTTGTGGTTTGCCATCTTAGTCTAGCGTCTCACATTCCAGAGATAGGATAGTTAACAGTGTTACTCAGAAGAAGAGGAGAATTGTTGTCTGCATGATTGTCTAAGTCTGTAGAAAAGCATCTGTTATTGACAGTGAGAACCTGGCTTAGCAAGATGAAACCTGCAGCTGCCAATTCGACACCCCATGAAGGCACATAACTTTTAACCTAACTTACTTTCCTTAATTCATGTCCCCACTGCACAGGACAGCACCTGCTTGGGGCTCTGCAGTTCTGGGCCTTTGGGGGTGCCCTGGGCAGGAGGTTGCTCCTGGCTCCTCTGCTTGCAGACCACAGGGGGCACTGGGGATCTGACTGTCATGCTTAGCTGAGTGAGCTGCATCCTCTTAAAGGTGCAGCCAATGCTAACAGGCTTTTGCAACTCTGATTGGCAAGCAGCTTCTCATTGCAGATAATTCGCTGCCAGCACATCCTGAACATATAGGTGATTGCTCTCAAATTGTTGGCTTGAAGCACAGTAACAGCCTTTTTATTTACTTCCTGCTTGATAGGCAGTGAATGTAGGGTTGCCAGAAAAAAAAATAAGGGAAGAAAAACATGCTGCAGGATTTGCTGCCTGATAGAGCCCTACGAGGCTGCAGACTAGAGCAAGGCCTCGGAGATCCTCACACCCAGCATCACCTTCACGTGAGTCTCACATCAACCCCTAGTCAACAGGCCCTGTCTGAGCCCCATCCTCCTGGGGCTGGCTGAAAAGCAGGGGGCAAATGGTGATGGTAGGAGAATTCATTGTTTTACTTTTCCACTCAAATGTTCCTTTCAAAATGCCATCTCTGTGGCAAGTCTTCATGCGTTTCCACAAGTACCAGCAGCCACATCTTCAAGACAGCTGCAAGCCAACAGTGGTAAAACCCAGAGTCCAACAGATGTACCCCATGTCCAGGGGCTGTGCCCACACCTGTGTTTGAGAATTTGCAAAAACAATTGGAAATACAGCCAGAAATTCAATCAGAAAGCAGCTGATGGCAGTGTCAGAGTTAGTTTTTCAGTTGAATAACAACTACCTTAAAGGAAATCCGACCCTAAATGTTATTACCCAGATTTGCCAGACATTCTTGGATTAGGAATAAGCATGGTGCTGTCAGGCAGTGTCTTTTCTTCTGCAGCCCAGCTCCTGAGGCCTGATCAACAAGTTCACTCTTTGCCTTTGGCTTTCTTCGTGGCTCACAGGTGTGCAGGGTCCCAGAAGAGCGGAAGGCATTCTCATTTCCAGAAGGACAGTCTACATTCTTCACTAAAAAAATATCAACAGGGATTTTCCCATGAAGTCTTGTGACCATGAACTTCTGTTTAACATTATCTTCACATGTGATTCTTGTGCCAACTACATTTACATCAGCTATAACAAAGACATGCCAACTGTGTGGACACAGTACAGGGGAAAACACTGAAAATCCCTATGCACATGTGCTCTTTTTAATCAAAAGGATAAAAGTATATCTGAACTTGCTTTGAAATACAGCTGGTCGTGACATTCCTCTGCATAATGTGGAGCCTACACAGCATTGCTTCCTTTCTGGAGCAGGTAGGAGGGAATTTAGGCTGTGCTTCCTGCTCCTGAGCTCTCTGTGCTGTAGGAAGCTCCAGCTGGACTTCTTGTCTTCATAAGCTCTATGTTGCTTTTCCTGGAAAGAAAACATCCCTTGCTTGCTCTCTAACAGTTTCTTGTCACGGACAAGATTCATGAGAGAGCAGTTAAATCACCTGCTGGCTGAGGAGTGATGCTGTGGCCTGCCCCAAGATGGCACCGCTCCCCCCAGCACCCTGCCTGGCTGCCACCATGGTGGGTGGGAGGACATCTCCTGGGTCGAGGAGGGCAGCTGGGCACCTTGCCTGAGAATGTGTGCTGTGAGGGATGCATATGAGCATCCAAATACCCACCTTCACTGTCTTGCCACTGGCATGGTCTGAGGGGACATTCCTCCACCCTCCAGCCAGCAGGCTGGTAGCTTTTGCTGCTGTGGAACTCCCAGGGAGTGGTAATGAATCTTTTTTTTCTTTTCTTTTTTTTTTTCCCTCTGAGTTATGCAGTAGCACTAACAAAGCAGCGCAGATATCTGATTCATCATTCATTGCTTGGATCACAGAGCACTTGGTGGTTGATGACAAGGTCCCATACAGGGTAGGCCATTGGCTGCCTGGCTGATGTCACACTTCCAGCTGGTTTCTGGGCAGACCCAGAGGATGGTGAGCAGCATCCGACCTCCCTCTGCCCCAAAAGATGGCTGTCCCTGAGGTGTTGAGAGGAAACGTCCCCTCTGTCTCCTTGAAAGTTGATGGCAGAGGTAGTACAGCACTGGCTTTAAATACCCCATTCAGATTTTCTCCTGAAGTGATCTGTTGCTTAGAAAAGGGCTGCCTTGCAGGTAACCATTCAAACAGATGTGGTGTGGAGCAGTCAGCCAGGACAGCTCTGACCTGCTTTGTGCAATCAGCTGGAGATCCAGAGACCTCCCTGTGTAAAGCAGAGCCTCACAGTAAATAGCCTTGAATCTCAACACCTACCTATGTGTTTAGTCTCAAGGCATCCTTCTGTAATGCTGTCTGTGCTCTGGGTTTGTATCCACCTCCAACAGTGCCAAAGAGGGAGGTGGCATCCCAGCTCATGATTAGCATCTCTCTAGATCTTTTTTTACATCTTTTTTGAGCTGGTATTCTTGGCACAGGCTCTTCGAGCTATTTCTGAAATGATGCTACAAAGCCTGGTGTTTCTCATTTTGTCATCCTGGGAAGCCCTCGGGGAGAAATGCATCCCTGTAGAGGGGGTCAGTGTGCTGAATCACACTACTTTAGTCATGCTGAAGCCTTGGGCTGCTTGTCAGCAAGAAATCAAAAAATCCTGCCTTTGGAGCTCATCTCCTTTTCTCTCCTAGTTTGGTCTGGGAAATACAGAATTGAGGCTTCTGTCTTGCAGATGAGCCCTTGTAGGATGGGGTAACACCCAACTGGTGCTGTTCCTCCCAGCTGCTATCAGCAACACATCATTATTTTCTAACATCAAGTCATCTCAGGTCTCTATAATGACAGAAACTCATTGATTAAAAATTAAAACCTATGGCAGCTCTCCCACAAATAGTACTTACTGTACCATACTTATTCTATCCTAAGAGGGGAAGGAGAAAATAGCAGAAGACAGAATAATTCATAGTGATAAAATGGGTTACATTTTCATAAAAATTTTATTTTACTTTTTTTTGTTTTGTTTTTAAATAATTCAATGCACTGGCAGTATGATTAATCCCTCTATGAGAGACACAAATGTACCAGTTCAACCAATATTATTTATACAGGGACATTGTGTTTAAAAACAACAAAAGTACATTTAAAATGTTTGTACATAAAGTATTACTGTTATTTCTTCTTTTTTTTTTCTCTGAAAACAGATGTAAACAAAATGCATAATTGTGCAACACGTTGGAAATACAAAGCAAAACAGGCAAGATACAATTTTATACATATAAAGCAAAAGAAATCAAACTTTTGTAACTATACAACATTTCAGTAATTGCTTGACATTTTAACTGTTACCTTGGTCTGTACAAAACATCTTAACTTATACTTAAAACTTTACAAGAATAACATGCTTGTTCAGAACAAAGACACCTTGTGGAACTGCAGTGATTATTGGTATGATATTTGTACACATAAGGAAAAAAGAAGGCTACTTCAATAGTAAATAAAAAGCAAGAATGGAAAGTAAAGGGCCATTTAGTAAACTGTAATCTAATTCCAATAGATAATTAAGTTGAACTGCAACACAGAAATTAAATCTGACTTCTGTTGGAAGACCACAAGGTCATCATGTTGCTCTGCTTCTGGGAATGAGATGAAAGTATACATAAATTTTCCTGATATTTTGGTTGGTTATACATGTGCATATACAAACACACAGAAAAGAAAGAAAAAAATGAAAAATAGTACTTGCCAGAACAGCTAATAATGAAAGGCAAGTGGATGCGCTTACCGTGCTGCTCAAAAGATGGACAGGTAAAGAACACCACTAGCAAGGGCAAACATCCACTGAGTTAGCCAGCATTACTTTGCCTGAATTTTACTTGTAGTTTGCTTTTTATTTTTATTTTTTTGCCAGAAAACAATTTGAGTTGGGCCATCTAAAAAACACTGGGAGTGCTACAGTCGAAGATCAAATGCAAACCAGAATGCTCAAAGTCAAAACAGAAGAACCAGACCTTTAGGCTTGTTTTCATACTTTGCTATGATACGCCCTAGGCCTTCTGAGTGTGGGTTTTAAAGAATTTAAGATTCAGTAGAAGCTATGCAATCCAAAGACGTCAAAAATACAGACAGGAATAAATAATGCAGTATTTTATGGAATTACAAGGACTGTCAGCTTGGATAAAAAGTACATAATTCTAAGTGTCCTCAAATGATGCATATGGCTAAAATTAAACTCCTGATTGCATCCATCTGATATATTCAGTGCCTGATACTGCAGTCTGCAGACTGAGCACTAATTCATACAGTTACTCCCATGGATTTCAGTGCAGCACTGTAACCTGTTGATTAAGATGCTCAGGGGAAGAATGGCAGAACTGAGCCTAGATAAATACTTGCCATGACTTTGGCATGCACAAAATCCATTTGGTTTAGAAAACACACTTGAGTCTGCTGCAGCACCTTTGAATGAAAGTAATAGATTCCATCTCTAGACCAAGAGCATTTATGACTCATTTGAATTTATCTGCCATTTTTTCAATGGAAGTGAATGCTGAGACCAGTAGATATTTAAACTCAGGGGTAATTAAATTGCAACACGCTTTTAGTTAAAGAAAAACAAAACCATCTGCAAGCCTAGATGGCATGCAGAATTTACCCTTCAATTCTCTTAGCAGGGATCATCTGATGTTCAATCAGAACAATTCAACATACACTCAGCTTCAATATGTATTTATAAAGCTGCATTAGAGCACATAGCATAATACAAAAAGGGAGAGGACCAGTTTTTCAGCTGGTGTAAATCAGCACTAACATCTATGGATCTATTCACAAGCACATCAGCTGAAGCTTTGGCCCACAGTCATCAGAAACATCCAGCTATGGTTCACTCTGTATGTTAAAAACCTTGGTGGTGCAAGTGCAGAGAGAAAGTGTAGTCAACATCAGATAAAGAGCTACCCTGTTCGTTTCATTTCTGATAAACTTTTCCAGACTGTGTGGTCTAAAGCAGTTTTATGATGTGCTCCGTACTGCATAACTTTGCAAAGTACATTATTTCCTTCCAGGCAACAATTATGGTACATTAATCATTTCATTGGCATGATCAGTAAAGAGGCATGATGATAAAAGCTTTGGGAGTTTATCTGCATAGAGACATATCGGCAAAAATTAGTCTGGGGTTAAAGGGTTTGCTCATCAGTGTGTGCATATTGGATTAACTCCACTGAAATCAGTATTCCTATACCAATTTGCACCAGTTGAGGAAATTGTACTTTACCACAGTCATAAATAAAACACGTTTGTTGTTATCCCCTATGCAGTTCACTCATAATTTCAAGAGTAAATGCCTTCTGCCCGTGGGTCAAAGCTTCTTCAAGTTTGTGATTCCACATTAACTGTCACAGAAGTCACAGGTGCTTTCCCTGAGCAAGGGCTGTGTCATCATAAAGTCTGGATGAAGAGGGAGTCTGCTTGCAGTTATTCTAGCACCAGTCCAGAGAATTTCAGTGGGGTGAGAGCTCAGCCAGAACACAAATGGGTGTAATTCCATTGAACTAATTTAATGCAACTTATAATCTGCCCCAATAACCTTAACTGTGGTAATGCTACACCATTTTTATAGCCAGCTTCTCCTTCAATAAACAGTGCTCAAAGCTTAGTGAGACTTGTATGACTGCCATACCACAGCAGAATTTGGTCCAATGAATTCCACAAATGGAGCCAAGTTCCTTTACATTTACTTAGCTCAAAGTTTGGTCCCTTTTAGTTACTGTTAGCCATTAAAATAATGAAATTCCCTTTCTAGCCTGGAGAAGGAAATAATTGAGTAGAAATTAGAAATATCTTTACTTGATGAATTTCAATGGAATTACAACGGGGTGAAACTCACACAACTGTGTAAATTCTTATCTATCACAGAGTTACAGAGCTTGCATAGAGGGGAACTCAGCGGAAATTAAAGAAAAAAATAAAATAAGTTTCAAACAGCTGCATCATCTGCTCACATGGCTAATACCATGGCATCAGTGGGGCTCAGTTAAGGCCCTCTAAGCACAAGTACTCCTGTGGACACTACAGTATAAACTGCAATCTAGCTCACAGTAAATATTTCCATAGTTATATGATGTTAGTGCACGCAGCACTTCTGCCAGCTTGTTTGCTGCTTCTAGACACGGAACAGGTAAAAGGAAGTGTGCAGATCCAAGTCACTTCTGCAGCCACAGAGGACCAAGACCAAGAGAACCAAAGCAAGGCAGAGCCACAGCTCATCCAGTACCCAGGCAGTGGAGCTGGGGTCCTGCTGTCCAGTTGTGCCTCCAGCACACTGACGCCATGGGCAGCACTTGTGGGAGCACACAGTGCACAGCTGTGGACCGATGCCCCCGAACTGCCAAGCTGAATGCCCAAGGCACCTTGCTGTGCCACAGCCTGCAGCAGGTGAGGCCTTTCCTGCTGCCTCTCTGTAGAGCATTGAGAGTGTACAGCTCTACTCAAGTAGACTGTGGGGTCCCCATGCTTGGTCCTTGGGGAAGTGGCAAAGGAAAATGGTTTTATCCTATGGAGACTTCAGGACAGTGACAAGCACTGTCTCTCTGTGACATGTGGTGGCACCCTGATACAGATTAAGGAACCGGATGGGATAGCATCATATTCAGACTTTGTATGATACCATGGCACAGCTTATCTTGCAGGACGTATCAACATAATGAATCCCCTTTCCACAGAAGCACGCGTGTGTTAAATTGATAGTGCCAGACCATACAAACCTGCCCCAGTTCCTTTAAACTACTTTTCATGTCTTTACTATTACCTGCTAAAATTACAGCATCAATGAATTGCCTGAGATGTTGCTGTTTACCCTGTGATTCTGAGCACAGCTTATCTTTCCAGAGTTTCTGTTGCAGTAACTCCAGACACGGCCAAGTTTGATTCTCATTTGACATCAGTGTTATACAATAACTCATCTGCATCTGAATTTGCTTTCAGTTCTATCCGCAGAGCTGTGAGATCCTGCTGGCTCTACAAGATTTGAACTCAGCATCTTCTGACTTCAACAGCTACCACCCTGGGATAAGCTGGCATGAGATGATCAGAATCACTGATCATGGAAGACCACAGAATCAGACAAAATATTTTTTTAACAGAATAGCAAAAGTAAAGCTACCAAAAGCACTGGAGGAAGGTAAGAACACAGTATTGTAGAGATGATAGCTGCTCTGTAATTCAGGCAGAAACATTCCCTGTTCACTAGCAGGAAGGTTTCATAGTAAAGGAGAGCCTAACTGGCTTTTAGGCTTTACCTATAGGCTACAAAATACCAAATGATAAATCATATCTAGTGCGATATATGTTACTCCATAAATCATTAGGCAGTACAGAATATCTGCATGCATTGCTGTGACCAGCGATCTGATTCTAACACAGAAGCACAGAAATATTCAAGAAATTTAGCCCTCTCAACATTAACATGACTTGTTTGTTTTATAGCAGTATGTAAGCAGTACATAAAGCTGGAAGATGTCATAAGGACAGTGGGCTGGTTTCTCATCTTTGTCCCATCTGCCTGACTCCCAGTGCACGCTGCTGAGGTCAGAGAAATGCTGTGCAAGGCAGAGGCCCTTTGTGTTGATGTCTTGCTTTGCAGGTCTGCCATGTATTGACACTTCTACACTTGGTTGAGAATGGCAAATTAATCCTCTTTGGTGAACTGTGAAATATTTTTCCTTTCTTAAAAGTTCAAGACACTGGTCAGTTGCAGAGGAGTTAAGCTGACAACACCTTCAGAACTGAATGGCTTCAGGAACCAAGATAGAACTGCTACTTTCTGTCATACCTCCACTGCTTGCAAGGAGACAATAGACGCTAATAGGGCTATACAAAAACTACAGAAGAAAACATTAACAATCCTACCACCACACTGCACCCATAAGGGTGTTTCCTTTTTAAGGCTTTCGCATCATTGTTCTAAGTTATGAAGTAATGACTGCAGAACTTTGTTGCAAATCCATGTCCAACTCCGCAGATACATGCACACACAGCCCTACGCACATCTCAGTACTGTGTGCAGCAGTTTCTCCTGAGCTCAAATCGAAGAAGCCTGATAATACCTAAATCAGAATCCTTTACAGGCCTCATTTTTTCCCCAGTACTTTAAACTGCACTCACAAAAGTTATCACTGGATTTAGACATCACTGAATACATACAACGCAAACATCTGTTCCAAAGTACCTAAAAACTTAACAGTGGATCTAAACGATTACAATGGAAGAACACCATAAAATCAGAGCATAGAAATTAAGGTCCAGATTCCAACTTCTCAGATTTTGCTTCTTTCGCAGGAATGCAGATCTAGATCCTTATTCTTTACAAAACACACACCGCGGAAATCAACATATCTCTCCTTCTCTTTCAAAGGAGACCAGTTGAGCTAGTATATTAATGGAGAGGTTATTTAAATAATTCAAAGTCCAAAGATCATACAAGAGGACATGAAATGAAGCTAACAGAAGCAAGCTGGGAAGGCTGCCATCAACACTGTCAACACAAAGGCACTAAGCTAAACCAGAATGACATAATAAAATAAAATAAAATAAAATAAAATAAAATAAAATAAAATAAAATAAAATA
>JAPSGF010000012.1:5872670-5969510 GCA_035772895.1 Perdix hodgsoniae | reverse complement strand
TAAAATAAAATAAAATAAAATAAAATAAAATAAAATAAAATAAAATAGCCAAATACTAGGCTAAATCCAGCTATCAAGCATGAACTATTTATGCTGTTAATTTTCTATAGTGAAAGATGTGCTTTGTCCTTCCAAAGGAGCCAACAGAGCATGGCTGAAATCAGTGACCGTGGACATAGCTGAGCTAGATGACCCACACAGGATACATCTTGGGCTTTCCCTTCAAGCCCTGCTCTCCTGGACCATGGTTTCTCAACACACATCATCACATGGCTAGAGATAGTCACTGCAATTCAAGCAGGACGTTGTGTCTGCACACTGTCAAATCCTTCATTTAAGACCTGCAGCAGCTCTTGACATAGAGGTTAAGTGCTATGTAAATGTCTCACTTAAGCACTTAGGACTTCGCCACCATCAGACTGTGTACTGATGGAGTTCCGAAATGCTTGCAGTTAGCCCTACACTTGCATTCTCCTTTCACTGCTGAGCTGTGGATATTGTGCAAAACTCCTGAAGCATGGCACACAAATGACAGTTTTGTCAGCTCTGGACATTTTTTATGAAGCTTGGTTTCCTTCAGTCCAGCTGCAGAAATCAAGAGATGACATCAGTGTCTCAGTTTCTCACTATTAAAAACAAATATGCCTTTTCTGGCCCTCAGCATGATAAAAAAAAAGCCTGAAAAAGGCTACTGAAATCATCATCAAAGTTTGTTACCAATAAGGCAATATATGAACAGCAACAATTTTTTTTTTAAAGCCATGATTTGGAGTCAATCCTGTGATTTTTGGTGCTTGGTTCATGACTTTGAATCCCCTAAGTGGGCAGCGTTAAGAGCAGACATAGCAGATGCCCAATACACACAGCTTCCCTGTGGATCGCAACAAACATACAAGTTTGTTTGATTAACTCCACTGGAAATAATATTTTAAGGGGTAAAATGATTCCACAAAGATGACATGTTGGTATTTGATATGAGATGAATATAGTGCATGTAAAAGTGCAATAATCCTTAATAACTAAGTCAAAAGAAGCATCATCCTGAGGGATAAGAAGGTAATTCACTCTCCATATTTAATTTGTTTCTAAGCTGCTTTTGAAACAAGACAGCTAAATAGTAAGTTGGCTTGTGATCCTAGGCTTGACTGCTGGACTTAATATAATCATGCCATTGATTCAGCATACATTTCAAACTTAGGCACAGGAAGCAAAATCAGGTGGGATAATTCCTTAAGCTGTTTAAGCAAAAGATTGTACATGGGGTACATTTAGAGATAGGAGTCTGTTTACTGTGAGCAACAGGTGAAAGATAAAATGCTGTCTTCACTGAGGGACTGCAGCTAACTCTTTGAACAGTCTTGTGCCTAAAGATTGTATTTCAAATTGTGTTTCAAGACATAGCCTTCGCAAATGCACGGCAGTCTAGGGTTTCAGTCTATGTTAAAGGAACGGGGGATGACAACGCACTTGATTAGAATGAATCTCATCAGTAAGATCTTGCAAAGGGAATGGGAAACTCTGGCTTGTGATAAAACCACCTCAACACTGCTTCATCTGTTAAAAAACAATACTGGAAGTGTTTTTAAAAAACCAACACTTTTATTCTACATTTCTGAACTGTCTCCACCGTTGTGGTTTTATTCTTCAGCTGCTGGGGCCAGAATCAGCTTGACAAATGCTGTCAGATTCATGTTTCAGCCGTGTTACTGAAACCTTCCAAGAGCAGATAAGAGTGTATTGACCACTTCAGGAACAGGAATGCGCAGATAAGACAGGATGTGCATGTTCTGCCAATGTCCTTTTCAGACAACCAACTCCAAACTGGATGATTACTCTAATGACGTACCTTGACTACGTTTACAATACAGTCTTGTGGAAAAAAAAATAAAATAGCAAATATTGATTTTTAAGAAAAGGTAGCATTACAGGCAACTAATACACAACAGCTACAGTAATGTCTGTCTTAAATGCGTACTGGGCAGAGTCCTTAAACTGCTCTTACTGCAAATATCCGAGGCCTGCTCTAAAAACCATAACAGTCTGAACCTTTTAAATGCAAATTTGTCCTATTTATCTGGTCGCAACCCAGTGAGCAGAATCCAATAACTCACCATACAGGATTATATAGCAGAAGGTAATTGCAACTAACTAATACCTGGATGGCATTTAAACGCATATTGTATTATTTCAATGAGATGAGACAGAATAATATTTACATTGCTATGAGCATCTTCTGTTTACAGAAATTGAATTTACAGTTCAGTAAGGTATGCAGGCGTTACATCAAGAACGAGATGAGACCATTTAAAGTCTTGTGAATTATTGATATAAATTCATTTTGTTTTGTTTCATGCACCGGCGCTTCTTGCAGTGGCACCAGAAGAGCAGTGCAGTTTATAACAGGAGAAAAAAAAAAAAGAGGAAAGAGCAAATGTGAAATGGTGTAATTTATTCACAATTGCTTTGAAATTCTATCTGAATTGTCTCATTATTATTCACGCATTAGAAAAAATGGTCTGAAACATGACAGCATGGGTAAATAGATGCAGAGCTTGGAAAATAGGTAATTTGACTGAAGTATTCATGGCCATTATTAAACAAATGTTATATTGCTTTTGGATAAATCCGTTGATTTTATTTAATTTATCATTGTTTTCATGATAGCAAGGTAAGTAATACCATTTGTTCCTAATGCTCTGAAATGAACAAAACAGGTGTAAATTGATGCCACATGGAATTACATTGTTTCAACAGCAGTTGGTTAGTTAAACTTCCCGAGAGTTTCATGAAGAATCTGCATACAATTATTAATGGAGTTTTACACACAATATCAATGCTTAGAATGTAGCATTCCCATTAAAATCTGCTTTCACTGAGTCTCACTTCGCAAGAAGAGATTGTTCTGTGAAGAAAAATCTTGGATGAGTATATTCATTTGAGACTAACAGTAAAACTGAAAGAAAATTCACAGATTTAGCATAGGAACGGCAGAGGAGACTATGAAAGCTAATATTTTGAAACTGCCTAAAAACTGCAATAAACTGTGCTGCCTACTGAAATTATTAAGCCAACAATAAATAGGTAGAATGGAATATCAAAACCTCATTGCATAGTGTGCCATCTTTCTTTAATGAGGCATTCCTTCAACCTTTTACCTCTTAACACCTTTGGTGATCTTACATTATGTACCTGTTAGATATTCAACATTTTCTTCTGGAGATTAAGCCTATTGGAAGTATGAAATCTTAGTAATGTACTGTGTAAGGTAATAATGCCAGAATTAAGTGGTGAAAAGCTTGGTACAGGCTCAGAAGATGATTTTGAGTGAATAGCTATAAGTTCTACTAATTTATTTCAGAAGGGACTTCTCATATATACCCTCAGACATTTAAGACGCTTTGTACTATTTCTCAGGAATCCATATCTTCTCAAAGTGCTTTTTTGTTTTCACTTGAAGGCAGCATGGACTTTAAACAATACTGCAGGGAATGTACCGTTCCATAAAGCACATAAGAATGGCAGGATCCAGGAGACACAAGGCATAGAAAATTGTCGAAAATGATTAGATGGTACAACACATACTGCTCTTAAGTCATAAGTTCCATTTACGATGACTTCTACTTCCAATAGATAGGATATTAAAAAATGCAATAAAAATGAAGTTACATGAATAAATTTCCAGAAATGAGTGGAATTCCACCAGTGATCGTCTGTGCGCTGGTAGAGGTAGAAGAATGGGGATGTTATGAGCAGGGCAGCAGTCACTACAACAAATGAGCCTCAATGTGGAGCCAGTGGAGTCCTTGGCGAACGTAACGAACCAGATTGGTCATACTGCTGTGTTGTGTTAAGGGTCCCATCACTGAGTCCAGGTCTACAAAGAATTCTGCAATACACAGGAAGCAGAAGTTATTGTTTTGGGCAACAGTACATGGATTATCATGATTTCACATGTATTAGCAGCAGTGTACTTTGTGTGTTCCTATGTTCTTGTGCACATTAGGACATGGGCAGTAGGAAATAACTAAACAAAGGCAAAAAAGAGACAAATTAGGTCACATTAGACTTTCCATGCTGGAAGCAAACCCCAATGTGGTATGACTGCTTGCTATAGTGAGCTTGGAATTGCAGAATCACCAAGGTTGGAAAAGAGCTGAGATCACCCAATCCAACCACCCACCTATCATCAATAATTCCCATGAATCTATGCCACATAGTACAGCATTTTCACTTTCAGTTTTTGAAGTCTAGCCTAGGCTTGCTGGGTGTGTGATTTAAATAGTGGACAACAAACTGCAGCACTTCCTTTTCTACGCTGCACCTTCTCCTGGGCATGAAGAGCTAGTCTGCATCTTAAAAAAAACTTATTGCTCTTTCTCCTAGCCTTCTATTTCTGCTTCTCCCATTGCACTTCGTTTTAGCCATTTGCTCATTCAGCTTCAGGCTCCAGAGTACATGTTTGGAGTGGGAAGGGTGGAGGAAGAGAAGAGAGACAAAAGGGGAGAAAAACAGCAAGTAGAAGATAGGAGCCTCCGAGGGGAAAGAAGAGATGGGATTTGATGCTGGGAAGGGTTATCAGGAAATCACCAAACAGAGAGACGCAGGTAGAAAGAACACACAGGTTGAGAGCACAAAGTATACCATATGCTGGATGTTCTCTAGGTGAAAAGCTAATCCTGTTACGGTCAACTGACAATTCCTAACTGCTTTCAATGGAGAATTGAATCGTGCCTTCTATTGTCTCACAGAATTATGCTCACTAGGGCACAGACAATCCCACACATGCAAATTTACACTATATTTAGGAGAATGGGAGCCTAGTCTCAGTTAAAGGCCTATCAGAGCCAGATAACAACCAACAATCACAATGGCTCAGACCTCGCATTCTCACCCTATCTAAAATCCAGTGTGAGGCACACAGCCAACCAACACTGTATTGGCCGCTGGTCTGGAGTGCAGATGTCAGTTACAAAAACATTATCAATATTTTCTTCAGCAAGTAAGTGCTGCTTTGAGGTTTTCTATCCAAGTATTGATAACCTGACCCTGGTCAGCGTGAAAACTATGGTACTATCACAGCACAAAGTGATTTGGCTGGAGGCAAGCATATAATGAAAGCTTAGAGCTATCACCAGTTGAGTAAAGATGCTGCAGCTAGCAGGTACTGTTCATCTTCCTTCCTCTGTCTTTTATTCCCCTCCTCCAGTGTGAAATCAATACAATTAGGAGTGAAAAAACTTACTGTCTGCATTCTAGTTACCTCATTCTAGGCTCAAATAAATAATAATCTTAAACACTGAGGATTCACCTTAAAGCTTAATTTTGGTTTAACAACTTCAAAATATTTCTCAAAAATAGCCATAAGCACTGAAGCCACTTACTAAACACATACGTGAAAGAGCAGGCCTTCAACACTATAGAGTTGACTGTTTTCTACTGTAAACAAGAAGTGCTGTTATCTTTGGAAGCTTTAAAAAAAAAATCTCGTTTGGCAAAGTCAGCTGAGAATTTGATTGTGTGAATGGTGAAAAACTCTCTCAGTGACCCACTATGAACCAGAACGTGGGTTGGCTTGGGGAAGCCTGTCATTTTGCCTGCAGATACACGTTTCATAACAAATGCCATCTATTTTCCCACACATTCTAAGCTCCACGGACATGGCGAAATTCAACCAGAGGTACACAGCACATTGTTTCTGCTTTTCTTTTCAAACCAGATTGGCTTGGCAGGTCATAGTTTGCTGCTCTTCCTCTTGCTATGCTTTTTTATTTTAATGGCACATCTTTTGTCAAGCTGACAAGAAAGGCTTCTCTCTCCTGCTCTGAGCCAGATGGACATGAGTCAAGTCCAAACCGGGAGCGTGGCATATTTAGAGGAACACAAAACCTAAGATGACAGCCATGCACATGGGGAAGCTTCAAAGCTCCGATAATGTGGCAGAGATCTCTTGTGTCTGCATGGGCATGACCAAAGAAACATCTATGACAGCAGTAAGACTCAGGAGTAAAGGCTATTAGATGTTACAATGACGGGGCCACATTTTTATTTGAACTATGTTAGCTCATCAGGGACATGTCCTTGGGCAAGACAGCCCCTGTGATTCAAAAGACAACAGAAACAATGAGAGCTGACCACAAAAAAGACAAAAAAAAAGTGACTAGATCTGTTTTTTGACAGAAGATTCATTTTCCATTTAAATCCTTTTTTCCCCTCCCCTCTCTCCCTTCTCTTCTGTTTTTGGAGGGGACTGAGTGGGGAAAGGACAGCTCTTACTTCCAGGAAACAAGAAATCTCCTCTTTTTAAGATGAACTGACTGATTAAACACCCCTAAATCAGAAATCAAGAGATTTGTTCTTAGGCTTCAAGGTAGAGTCTAAGGTTTGCACCTGTCCTATGTTTTCATGAGACATGTTGGACACTCAGTCCCCAGGCCAGCAAACCAGAGCTTGTGCATGGCGATGGTCCAGTTGGATAAGATTACTTATAACAATGCAATAATGGATCAGTCTTCTCCCAGCCAGCAAGATAGTGGGGTTCTGAATGATGTGAGAGATACAGGTGACAAGTACTAAATATCATTATAGGTGAAGTTCATCAAATTCTATAATATTTTTTGTGAAATAACATCTAAGATATAACCTTCCCCAAATGAAATCTGTCATATGATAGATATCACTATCAAAGCAGTTCTCATATATTTTTATTACAGCATGCATTTTTCAAATTACAGTTTAATTGTGTTTAAATATGCAACTTTAAATCTAGTACTTAATTAGAAATATCTTTTCAGATAAAAATGTAAAGACAGACACTATAGCACATATGAAATTCAGATCTCTCTACAATGGATTATAACATTTAAATGAAATTTGAAGTAACATGAACTTTCCATTCACTGTAACAAGGCTGCAGGTTGTGAAACAAGATATGAAGGAACAAGGCACAACCCTAGATATCTTGCCCATGTGAGAAACTCTTATTTATGCGTCCAGTCCCACTAAAGGCAAGGGACTGCTCATCTGAATAAAGATTACTTCTGTACGGCTTTGCAGAATTGGGCTTATCTGACTGTAAATCAAAAGGAGAACAAAGAAGAGTGTTGAGGGAGAAAAGCAGAAAGAGTCAGCAGGTTTTTTCTCATCCAGCTCTAGGGCTGATAACAGCAGTGGCTGGGTACATTTTCTGTCTGTTGGCTGAATGCCTGAGCTATTTTGACTCAATACCAAGCAGAATATTTAACAACTCCACAACACACAGGGCTAATTACAAGACTATCACCATCCTTCTCCTATCAGAGCATCTTTCTGCATTCCCACTGTAATATTATGCAGTACATTTGACAGGGAATCACTTTCATACTTTGTGAAAATGGATGTAAATATGGAAAAAATCCAAAACATTACTAAATTAACCACTGCAAACAAAGGCAAGAAGCAGTAGGGAGGACTGGACAGAACTTCTATCCTCACCCAGGGATAGATCATTATGACCCATTATTCAGACATAAAAACCTATAAATCTCAAGCTTGGTTTCTCTAACTCAGTGGAAATTTGCCACGGACATTAATGGGACTAAGATCAAACTGCACAGAGCAAGCTCATCTGTCAGGGGAAGCCAGCCATCTGAAATCTTGGTATTATTTAAGAGAATGAGCCAATTCATGAGAATACTTCACAGGTAGGCTCTGCACATCCAATATGAAAGAAAGCTTTGTCAGTGATTTGTGTAAGCCCATGGCTGGAATCTGAATAATTATGGGGCAGCTCACAGATAGGCCAAATCTGTCTTTTAGTTACACCTCTGCAACTCCACTATACTAAATATAACCGACTTTTAAACTACTTGGCATAAGTCTTTTGAAATAACTGTAGTAAAAACATACATTTTGATGTATGTTTTGAATATATATATGTATATATTTTGAATAAGGAAGTGGATTTGCAATCCAAAATAGGAGAACCAAGGCTGTGTTTCTTAATAGGCATGTCCTAACCAGACTCCTTGCATAAATATGATGTCTTATATTTGCTTACTATCCCAACCAGCATTTTAGTAGTCTTAAACCATTTGTCAGAGCAATCTGAAAATAACCTCAGTGCTCTATGAGTAGCTGAAACTGTGAACGAATTCACAGACTCAAAAGCTCTCATCAACTGGGGCTCATGTTTGCTAAATTATTTGCCAGCTGCTCTGATAACCCCACGTTCAGCTTGTTACACATCTCCCCTCTGTGCTTGACAAGAGAAGATATGCCTTGGCTACAGTGACCAGCAAGCAGATTTAGTCTGTTTGCTCAAGCTGTCACAGTTGTGTTCTTAGATGTGGCTGTTTTGGGTCCAACTCCAAATAAGACCTGTGAGAACAGAAAGCAAGCTAAAGCAGGTAGGCCCAAACAGACAAAGAAGCATGCAGGGCACCTTTATTCTCCTTAGTCAGCTTGTCAGCCATGTCCCAGTGCTCGTAGCTTCGCAGAACATTGTTGGTGATGTTGACGTGGCTGGCAGCCATGTGGTGGATGCGCTGAGGGATGGTGATGGTCCCCGCTGAGGAGGAGCCAGTGGTGCCTGCACTACCTCCAGCAGAGCTGACAGGGGATGGACTCAGGGACATAGGCGATGGTGTTTCTGCGCTCCTGCAAGACAGAAAGGGAGAGTGAGTCCCCTTTGTGCATACTGCCAACCTAAATGCACTTGAAAAAACAACTCTGCACCCCAGTGAGGCAAGAATGTGCAACAGTATGCCCTGGTTTTATGAGAGAGGAGAACTTATAAACAGGGACTGACTGAAACTAAAAAGGAGTTTAATTCTCCCTACAAATGAACGTGTTATTTAAAAAAGAACTACACGTGTCTATCCTATAAATAGAGCAGTCTTTCAGAGAAAGAAATATCTCATAGCTGCAATGATTTTTCTACCTGCTGCCAGAAGCTGCTATGGCAGTAAGAAAACACTCAATGTGCAATATCAGCCAATTATTAAAGCATTCTGTGGAAACCACAATGACAGTTTGCTCCAAATGCAGTCATCACAATAAGTAAAGTGCGAGTCTTAAAAGCACCCTGCAGAGCAGCATTAGGAGCTGAGGGTACTGCAGGATTACGAATATCTCTATAGGATTCTTTAAGACTGGCTATGGAAATTTGTTTCTAATTGCCTACAGTTCATCTGCACAAGTTTATACAGAGCAGCGTCTTAAGTTACTTAGAGCAGTATTTATGCTCTAATATAGATTTTCCTTTAATTCCAACACCAGTGATTAGGAATCACCTACTGGCTGCAGGCATCATGGAGGTCAGCACAGCAAGCTCATGTTTAGAGCTGTGCAGGGCTGAATGCTCACATTCAGCTATTCTCTTTGAAAATTGGTTTCAGTGAACAAGATCAAGAGTTCCAAAAAATCTCTCCTCTTGCACCCATTTGGAAGCACTTACCTAAACAAATGCTTTATAGATGTACAACAGAGCACACTTGAAATGCAGGGTCAAGATGCTCCTGCTGCTCTGTTCATGAAGCAAAGACCCTCAAACTCTCTGAGCGAGGAAGTTACAATCCCCCTCTAGAGCTGCAGCCATTGATGTACAACAGCACACAGTTCACTCAGACTTGCTACTGGCCTGATCCAAACCCCAGGGTAGAAAGGTTCCTCTTGACTTTATGAGCCACCAACAATGACCCTACCCATGAAACCCAGGCACAAACCTGCCGTGCTGACACCCTGCAGGTGCAGTGCTGGGCTAATAGGCATTAGTAGTGACAATTCTTGCTGCAAATTTTCCTGCAGTGTCCTGCTATTCCCAGTGCTCAACAAAAGACTTCTCAAGATGTGATACATCCTTTTTTCCAGAACTAGAGAACAACTTAATTCAGCAGCCAGTAGCTTTTTACACAGCGTAAGTGCTATGGTTCGAGCATATCCTATGGCACAAATGCTTTATTTTTAAGTCTCAAAGCATCTTGGTTACTTGACATGCCACTTTAATGCACAGAAGAACTGAACTATACTCAGGTCTGGGAGTAGTTAAAAAAATCATAAGAATCTGAGGGGACCGGGAATATTTTGTTAGAGCCACTTACAACGAGCTGACGCTCTTCTGCCAAATAAAGTGCATTGTTCATTGGATTTACCCTGTTGTGCACAGCCATTATTACTGTGGTGAGTCTATTAAGTCTCTCTATTTCGTGTTTTGTGTCGCTAGAGGTGGGAAACATTTCTGTAATGATACCAGGAAAAACTTGTTTCATTGCCAGACTGGAACTCAGGCCAACTTCATAGAGGTTCACAATCCTTTCAAAGAAAAGTGGCCAGAAATTCCAGTAAACCAGGCTGAGATTTTTGCTACTTTGAAATCCTGAGCCAGACAACACTTCATGGCAATACATAAGTTTTGCTTTGTTAAAAAAACAGATTTAAGAATATCCTGCTGTCTCCTCCTCTTGAACCTAACCTCTGATCTGCCTTCAGTGATGCCACATCCTGATGGCATTTGGTCACTCCTATGCACTATGTGGCTTTTTTTCCTCATCTGGTTGAAAAGCACAGAAGGATAGGAAGAAACTATAGAGCCAGCAGCTCTGGGAAAGGCAGAGGGTCTCCCGGTGTCAGCATCAGGCCTAGAGCCACACCCTAAAATATTTCAAAATATCTAAGACAGTATTTTCCTTCAAGCAAAATGATGAAATTTCTGGTTTTGCACTGAACCAGAACAAAATTTGTACAAAAATTTCAATTCTTTGTGAGCCCCTCTACAGTTGTATTGTTTTGCTTACTTATTTGGTTGCTCAGGAATGCCTAACAGTCATTTCTTCTCATGAATCACCAGGAAGAGCCCATTAACAAAAATAATTTTCACCTAGAATTCAGCCTACTCAAACAAAGGAGGAAGGATAGGTCAAGTCCTCCTCCTTTGTTCCATCTATATGTGGCCAGGAGAAAGGAGCAGTAGAAAGCATGTGCCAGATGGCAACAGCTGTGACAAGTTATAGGCAAGGTTGCAGTGGCAACACACCTTCACTGAACAGCAGACCATAGCTGCATTACTCTGGTTTCACGTTTCAGTCAAGGATGTGAGTACAGAGCCTCTGATAATTGGTTGGCTAAATGCCCTCACAGTTTCACCACTATTATACCTCTAGTTTTATTAAAATGTACTTATCATATATCAATGAAAAATTCATTGATTGTTCATTACTGAACGAATCACTGAAAAAATCTTTGCAATGAAGGTTAACTTTACTTTGGCTTCCTGAAATGACATGGTTCTTGCTAGCTAATTAACAGATATTTTTATGGCCTTCATTTAGCTGGAGAAGCAAACTGTTAAAGATTTCATCGCAGATGCACCACAGCTGCTTTTAGACTTAAAAGGAACAAAGAGGAAGTATCAGTATAGAAAGTATAGAATCTGTATCAGCTCTTCCTTCCCACCCACCCTGGATTGCTCACATGGGTAACTAATTTAGCACAGTGGGAACTTCTCATCCCCACAAGCCAAAGGCAGATATAGTGACCATCAACATTTAAGATCAGTTCTGTAGCCTGCTGGATATTTGAAACACATCTGCAGATCCCAAATCATTGCATCAGGGCCTTGCCTTTGCCTTTAAAGGCACCCCAAACATTCCCCACCCATTTTGGAAACACTTGTTCCCAGATAGAAGTACTTAGCAGAAAATACTCACTTTCCATTGCCACCCCAAGGTGAGGGGGCCTGTGAGGCTTTTGAAGAGTTCTGTAAGTACAAAACCAAAATGTAAATAAAAGAGATGCAAGAAGGATGAAGTACATTAATACCAAAGACTAAAGGTTCAATGTTGCCTGATTTAGCTGCAAGAGCTGCAGAGCACATAGCAGAACAGCAACCCTGCACATCGGTCTCATAAACAAGTGGTCCATGGATGATGAGTAGGTTCCAGCCAGTAGCTTGAAAGCCACTTGATGAAAGAGCGAGTGCAATAAAGTCCCAGCAAAAACAAAGGTGGTTTACAAAGAGTTGGTTTAATTACCATTTAAACTTAGTCTGGAAAATAAGTTCTTCAGAATGCAAATGACTTCTTGTCTTTAGGGAGACCTGCAATCATTAATTGGAACCAAAAAGAATTCTAGTTGATGACTTACCGAAATGCAGTTCCCCCAGATTACTAGGAAAGTTGCCTTGAGATTTAGATGGTAGGAGAAATAAAACTTCTACATAAGGAACTGCTTGAATTCTCTTGTTTTTATTTATTTTATTTTCATGAATGGACTTTCCTTACCTGCTTACTCAGTTTGACTTTCACATCTGTGTAGCACCTTGAACAACTCTCTACAAAGACTCAAACTGGATAGTACCTCTCTTAATTCCCATAAAATCACTAGTACCATGGCAGAAGCCATCTACATGTGCTCTAAGAAAACAATTGATCTGAGGTCCCTTACAAAGAGGTCAGCACAGAGTGAAAATTCAGACTTATTTCACAAATTTTCTGCAAAGTATTACCATTGTTACTACAAGATTAATCTGATTCCTATAATCACTATATTCCATGTGGGGCACAGAGATTCAGTGGAGCTCAGGATCATGCAACTGACTGAGAGTAAACTCCTATCCCTGACTTCTTAATTATGGCTGAACGTGCCAAACAGTGTTGACCAAAGCAGAAAACACTGCCTAAACATAACAATGCTGCCTGTATAGTACACCACTGCATTTCATCAAAGATGTGAGCATGAACCAGAACATTTGCTGCAGAGCACATTTATATTTTTGCCACCAGCACGTAGGCAAGAAAGGGGCAGATCCTAAACTGCTCTGGAAAGTCTTCAGAGATGAAAAATGAGCTTTGACATTAGTTTCTGCCATTTGGGGATCATTTCTGACAGTATCTGGAGTGACTATCTCAAGACTAGACCTCAATGAGAGGTACTCACTTGACAATTAGGGTATTTGAAATATTTTTGTCAAGGACTACTAACAACATATCTTCAAAAACGTTAAACATTCTCCTGAAATTCATAAATTCATAAATTTCAGGAGTAATAAATGAAATGTCACTCTCACAGATTTCACAAAATTTGATTTCAATTTTAAGCATTTATATTTTGACTATATTTTAATCCAAGTTGTTTCTGAATTTCAAATTTTTTTATGATTGAAAGGTTATTTTGAAACATCTAACTGGAAATTAATCAGAACCAGCTCTGTCTACAGATGTTTTCAATTTGAACAAAGTGGCAGTTGTGAAGAAAGACAGGAAAAACAATTCCATCGAAATATTAATCTCCAGTTCAGCTGTAAGCACTGGACTGCTTTTCACAATTAAAATTGTGCAAAATTTTGAATAACAATTCTATTAGAACAGTTAATTCATTTAATTTGTATTAAAGTTTCTTCCAAGAGGACACAAAGAACATGGTGCAGCAATACAAAACTAATATGCATTTGAAAGTTCTATTCTTGTCTTTTCTCCTTGCATGCATTCACTACGAAACGATCCCAAATACAAAATCTGTATAGACTCAGAAGCTATTTCTAGCAAACAAGTTGCAGTGGCCCATGACATACATCCAGTAACATCAGCTGAAATACTCAGCAACAATTAGAAAGACTGAAAGCAGCTTTCTGGGTATTTTTTTAATTACTTTTTAATTTTCTTCATTCTTCACTACATATATGCTCCTCACTTCACACAGTTAGAGAATGTAAAGTGATTTTAAGGGAAAAGAGAAACACACCCCCCTTCCCTTGTCCCCTCTTACTTTGTTTTTAATAAATCATTGCTGTTTGCTGATAAAGTCTAATTATTATTATTATTTTTTTTTTTAAGAGACAACCTATACATATCCTGGCTAAAATCTACAGTGAAAGGAATACATTTCATAACAATGCTGAGGCTACTAACACACCCAGTTCAAATGTTACTTGCTGCACAAGCTCCTGCTTGAAAATTCACTGAAGACAACACAAGAACCCCTAATAACTTCAAGACATCCTCCATTTAGGCACAAGGTCAGATGTCCTGTTACTGAATTACCAAGATACACAGACAAAAGCCAAACGTCCACATATCACACACAGAACAACAGTCAAGTCCAGGCTGAATAGCAGTTTGTAGCAAGTTCATAATGCAGTTTTACAGCAGAACAACCATTTCATGACCATTTACACGAAAATATTAAAGCTGAGCGTTAGGAGATGTAGACTTTGCAGTACTAGTAAGTCAAAGCCTGGGCCAAAGAGGCTTAAAAAAAAATTTTAAAAAAATGGATGGGCTGCCATAGCTGCACAACTAGACAATAACATAATAGTATGTAGCAACCAAGTACAAGAATAAATACACACTTCAAACTGTTAACTAGTGAAATATGTATATCAGAACATTGGGAGAACTGAAGGAATTCTCTTTCATAATTTAGAGAAAGCAAGAAATTGTTCTTATGCTGGATAAATAGCAATTGCTAAAGTAAAATATAATCAAGTCAGAACAGTCACTTGCTCTCCACTCTTTCAAGAGAAAGGAAAACAAGACAGATATGGCTATCCAAAGTTCCTCAGAAACAAATGGAGTACTAAAAGTAGCTCCTACCGAGGCTGAGTTGTAAGGCAACAAGCAGACTTCAACTGAACCCAGCTGAAAAAGAGCCACCAAACATCTGAGGGTCTGCAATAAGCTTCAGCATATCTACCTGAATTTAAAAACTAAATTTAATGAAGCAAAGCCTGCAGAACTGCTTTATCATGGTTCCTTGTGGGAGGGGGGAGGGAGGAGTGGGGGGAGTGGTCAGCATGTAATCACATATTGAAGTCTTTACAAAATCTTACATAAAGATTACACAGAGTTAAGAATAATGTTATTTTAGTAGAGTTACTGAGTATGGTCTTTTGAATCAAGTGACTAATCCAAACATCCCCCAAATCACTTCTGATCTCACTCCCCTGCAGACACCCTCCCTACATTTTTCAGGGGAGAGGTTAAATGGGGGGAATTCTAAGTCATGCAGTTATACTGTGAGAGCTCTCAGTGCCAGTATGAATTTCATTTTATATCAATAAATTAAACAGAATAAAGATTACCTTAAAATATTCCATCAGAGATCGGGAGTACTTCATAGCATGATCCTTCTTTAGCTTAAACATTCTCAAGTACAGAAGCGATAAGCATCGGTAGCTGCGGTAATTAGGAAAGGATTGTGTTAATTCCACTGCTAAATGAAACTTATAAACTGAAGGTAAAAACAAAAAAAAAAAAAGAAGAAGAAGAAAGCTGGCCTATATTTTGTGGTTTCTGTTCTAAGGTTAGATTTTGAAACATAAGCAAATGGAAGGAAAAAAAAAAAAGGTCAAAAGCATTATAATCCAATCTTGATCAGAATATAAATTAGAAGAATAAATGTTTAGTCAGCTGCTGAAGAAATCCATTAGTTATCCTTTAATAGTTTAATGGAAAACAAGAATAATGATCTTCTCTAAGCTGCTTAAGTAATTCAGTACTTTTTAAGTCCTCCTGAAGATTTCAGCTGCTTCTCATTGTCGCAGTGGGACTTACCATAAAACTGCTAGTTTCTTGTCCCCTTCTGTGGCAGAAGAACCTGTGAAATTCTTGAGCCTCATTGCATACCTTGTGAGAAAGGTAAGAAGAGAAGAAACACACGTTCAGTTGTTCTGAGAAATACTAGTGTCACACTGAAAAATAACAGATGCACAAAAGTAAGCTTACAGTCTCAACAGCTAATGATCACATTGTTCCATAATGGTAAGATAATGTAAAATTCAACAGAAAGCACCACTTAAAATTGGGAGGGCTGAAGTAAATCATCAGCTCACTTTGAGGGCCAATAAGGTGAACTGTTCTTACTGACATAGAGTCCTGCAAAAACCTGTGATGAGTGTTGGACAGATACATAAGATCTTGTCCATCTGTATGATGAAGAGTAATATGGAAAAATGTCTTACATCAAATATTTTGGGCTTGAATGATGATTACAAAATCCTTTTTGTAAGTACTATCTTAATGTTCTTAATATATACATTTTTTTCTATGTGTTTTATATGGAAAATGATGTTAAATACAGGAAAGGTCATGTTCATAGTTTTTTAAGTTCTTCAGTCCATTAATTTAGAAATCTTATATACTTTGTCTCCTTTCTCTATTTAATTGCTGTTGTCCAGCATTTGGACAATGAAAGACTGAGAAGATATGCCACCTCTCCCTCTCTTATTTTTTTCTTTAACTGAACACACTCCATGTCATGCTTTTAGTCTCTTGAAAATCAATTCATCGCATAAACTCATTGTTCTGAGCCCTAATGCAATTTCACAGGTACTTGTGTTAGAATAAGTAATAGGGTTCAGTGTTGCATAAGAAAGTTTTAAGGTATCCAGGCAATCTTGATGAGCTCTCATTTACAAGGAGGTAATGGAGTGCAGGCAGGCAGCGCTGCTCTCAGCCTGCCTTCCTCTCACCATCCCCATTATCAGCCCCTAGGCTGCAGCTGTAGCACAACCCCCGATGTGCTTCCTCCCTGTCCTATCTCACCTGCTTTTTGATATTGTTGTTCTAGTCCTACTGAATGAGTGCAGTCAAACACAGAGTGGTATGTCTCTTTGGGATTTTCAACATTACGTTGGGGATTTTAGCATTACCATTAACCAAAAGACCTCTGAATGTCACACCTCTGATATTCCCAATCTCCTTGATGCTCTGCTTGCTTTGACAAATAGATGTCTGATGCAGATACTCAGGTCAGACTCAGATAAATCAAAAAGGAAAAAATGGGCCTCCAAGAGGGGAAGGAGTGAAAATGAGAAAAACCTGTTTCATAGCCCACAGTAAAAATCTATGTTAATATTATGAGCCACATAACAGAAGTGCATGTGCACTGCTGCGTGTTTCCTTTGTGTATTCAGCATCCATTGTAGCCCACAAGAGGCTTGTATTTGTCCCTAGAGATTATTGAACTGAAACCAGCCTGCTGCTCAGCTGGGCAATCACCTTTTTTCCATGTCTGTCCACTGATGCCAATTAAATGGTCAAATCAGTTTAACCTCTGCCTAGAAGATGCTGCATACACTAATTTGTGGGTGAGGCTCCATCTTTGATGGTAGGTGGTAGAGTTCACCTCATCTGACTAAAGCTATGCAGAAATTGAAGGTCATCTGTAAGGAACTCCTAGAGATTCCTCTACGATCAGAAATGATTCAAAAAGCAGTCCAGAAGCAGTGCAGGCGCTGCTTCCATGCCAAGGTCTATCTATTGTCCACCCCTCAGTGGGCCAGGAGCTGCCAGGAAGCTCTGCTGTGGGGTGGAGGAAGGCAGAGGGGCTACAGGTGCTGCTGAAAGTTGGCTGCATCATGGTACAGCCATGGACTCAGCTGACTCCATCCCACACTGGAGCTGTAGGTAGAGGGGAGCTGCTCTTGGAGCTGCCACATACGTGCTGTGGCTCTTGAATTCAGATCCACTTCTGAAGACAGACTGTGGGGTTGAGGAACACGATTTTCAACTGCGCTTAGTAGTTTCCTTAAAAAATGAAAATAAATGTGGTGTCTACTACTCACTTCTTTAAAGTGAGTTTGCTCTCCTGTACAGCTGTGGCTATGTAGTTCAGCACAAAAGGTACCAAACTATCTGCTGTTAGAGTGCAGGAGGAGTTCCAGCACAGGGAAACAGATTTTCTTAATTCCACTGCACCTGAGGGTTTAACTTGGATCCTAAACATTGAGTGAATATCATTTTTTGTTGAGTAATCTCTTTGACTATCTCCCTCTCTTCAAGAAGAATAGAATTTAACAACATTTTAAATACTGAACAGGCATATTATTAACCTGAGAGTAAGAGCTTCTTAAAATCTGATACATTTTATAATGTCAGTACCTACTTATTCAAAATGTAAAACATGCATTATTTTTTGACTGCCTGTAATAGCTAATCTGGCATATTGAAATCCTGCATGCCAAAAAACAACCTTTGTTCTATTAAAAAGCAAAAAAGTCTGATTAACCACCTTCTCTACCTCTTGTGTATACTGCCAGTAATTACACTGACATAAATGATGAAATTCCCAGCATATGCAGGGGAAAGCAAAGGTGCATCACAGTGAAGAAGAAAAATCCTATTGTTCTACTTACAGGTAAATGTAATCCTACTTGATTTCACTTTGATAATTTGCATAGGTAAAGCAAAGAAAACCTTAGTACTTGGGAGACCATTATTTCTATGAAGTACACATCATGAAACAGATACAGGTAACAGCAGCAGATTTTTAAACACTGATTTTACTAGTAAGTACATGCTGTCTCATCTGTATTCTAGCCTATATGTCTACAAAACTGCATTAAAGCAAATTCATCTGGATTACATTCATCATTAAAAAGTATAGTTTTTTAAGACAATACAAGCAAAAAGCTTCCTTCACCTTCCACTATGATTTTAAGTGCCAGATTTTTTTTTATTTTTTTTTTACCACCAAGTTATAAACCTCTAAAAACAAGGTTTGTAATAGAAATTCTGATAGACTCACTTTAGTGTTCTGAATTATAAAACTACACCTTCTAAGAGACAAGTGTCGTTGCCATACAGTGAAATTACTATACTTTACTTCCACCCACTACATCTCAATTTTAATTTTATGAATATTGCAAATTATAACACTCACATTATAACCTCTAAAGGGGATAATTTATAAAAGCAGTGTCCATCAATTATAAATTTTCCATGACATTAATAAAATGGCAAGAACTAATTATGATGACTTCTGAGATGAAGATGCTTTGGACAAATCATTAAAACGTTGAAATTATATTTTTTAAAACATAGCAGGTTCTAATTATGACTGAAATGAGCTTATGAAAATGATCACAGAAAGGACATTAACCTGATGAGTTCCACAGTTTCTGAGTACATGGTATATGGAGATTTAGCTTCTAATGGATCTCGCTCCATAGCGTTCCCACATTCAATGAAGGACAGGGCAGCATCAGCATAATTCACGGCTTTGCCGAACTTCTCCAGCTGAAATGAAAATGATATAATCAAGGAAATCCTTCAGCTTTAATTTTGAGGCAGACAGATCATAATAGAAAGCAACAACAGCATTAAGATGAAAGCGAAGCATTGCTACAAGTTAGGGGTGAATGTATACAGAAATTGAAGCCAAGTGTATGTTTATACCAAATCATTTCAGGTGATATATGGCCAGGCACTGCACAGAGGAAAGCCAAATGACATCCATGGGTTTACAAAGGCAATGAGCAAATCAATACTGCTCTTCAATATATAAACTAAGTTTGTGTGCAAGTATGCATGGGTTAAGCAACAGATCCGAGCCATTTGTCAGTTGTCACAATCCGTGGTGACTGTTTATGGGGGAAAAAAAAAAAAAAAAGCCCTCATCATTTATGTTGTGATTGAAAGAGGGGAAGAAAGAAAAAGGAGAAAATATAGCACTGCTAAATATTTTATTTTACTAGGATTTTATTGCAAAAGGTTTTAGCTCTCATAACGGTTGTGATTAAACTGACTTAGACATCCTGATTTCTTTTTTATGTGTAATGAATATTATATATGACATTTTTATAGTAAGTATTTTATAATAGTATTTAACATTTTCCATTTTTGATAGCTAGATGTAAGAGATCCGATATATTTTGTCATTTAAAATTTCTGTGGATGTCTTTATCAAAATATTTTGATGCATCCGCTTATGTTTCTCATACATTAAACAGAAGCTTATTCTACCAATATACTAAGCAGAACACCTAATATCGGTTCAAGGTTACAGCATCTCTGGCTCTGTGGCTACTCCTTTTAAGTACTACCCTCTGCATTCGTGGAAGGTTTTAACTTCAAGCCCTGCACTTGCACACTGATGACATTCAAAGCCTTTGTACGATGGATAGGGATTATCTGAATGATTAAAAAAGGGGAAGCATTTCTGGATGTCTTCCCTGTACTCCGCTGTACACCTCAGCATATACTGCTACTTCCTTGCTTCACGTCTTACAGAGAAAACATGCGTACTACAAAAGGAGGAAGTTGGCTGTGAGCAGATTGAGTGTTTACACACAGTTTGAGACAGAAATGGGATCCCCCTGGTACTTTGCTCCACACTGACTCCAGTGGAGTAACTGGAATTGTTCCAGCTCATCATAGCACAGCTGAGAATAGAGCAAGCTCAGTTAGTGGATACTGCAATGTGTTCAAATCAGCTGATTCCTTACTGCTGTGCTGGACAAGGAGAGGTTTTCAGGGTGTTGCTCCCGTGATACAAAATGCTGTGTCCTTTGCCAGAGATCTCTCTGCCATACAAGCTCAGACACAGCACTGCCATACATCTCATTTACATTTGCTGACATATTCTGAGGCCACGTGTGGTATCTTTCCAACCACTGAAACACATCTTTCATTTCTGCGTGTTCTTTGTCATGTCAGCACCAAGTAACCAGAAGCAATTGTTTCCATAGGTTTTCACAGCAAACCTGTTACATGCAGATAATTTGAGTGCAGCTGTATTGAGTGGGTGGGTGCAGGGGGAAAGGTTGAGACCTAAGTAGTGGAAAGCAAAAAGCGGATTGTTGGTGGGTACCTATGTCTGCCAAGAAGTCTTATCGTAGTGGCTGGCCCCACATTACTGTGGGAGCACTCGGAGTGTCAAACTGCATGTGACAGGAGAGGCCTGCCTGCGGGTAGTGGCATGACGTGCTCTGCCTGCTCCTCTTAGTTCTGCCTGAGAAACGCCACTAATTCCACAAGGCATAGTCAAAGGTAAGAGGATGGAAGACAGGTCAACACTTATGGAGCAAATCAGACTGTGGAGGAAAGTGGACTGACATAACATGTTGAGATCATCAGGAGCCTGAGCCTGCAAATATTTGCTAGCGTGGAGCAGGCAGCCCTGTGACAGAGCTATGTATGCTTTTTCTAAAGGTCAGCCAGTTGAGGGAGGTGCTGCCAGGCCACTTCTGCCAGCCTTCCTCAGCGAGGTCCCAGCACTGTGATGAAGCCAGATCTGGGCCAGGCCGCACGCCTCAGTGCTCACCAGCCCTTCTGAATGGGTACGTTGGGAGGGACAGCTGCTGCCTTGGTGACAATTGTGGTGGGATGACAAAAGCCCCCACCCAGCTCCCATAGAAAACACGCTTGATAATGCAGGGAAAGCTGAAGCAGGCAGCCTGGTGCAACAATTCTCCTTGACTCTTTCAGCTCACTGACAGCAGAGGGAGAACAGTGGTTTCTTAATTTTTACAACGTAGCATTTATTGTTTTTATTTTTTGACAAGCATTTATTTCCAGGTACAAAAATCTCTGATGTAGAATGACACCGTAAGCACACACAATACTGCCCAAATAATCAGTGACAGGTGAGTAATCACCCAAATTACAACTGAAAAAGAACTGAAGGATGAAATGAATGGCCATACTCTAGGACATCTTAGTTTAAATAAGCAGATGAACCTTAGCCTGCATAAATGAGCTGCTGTTCTGCACTCTACATGACATAGAGGAGCAAAGAATATGCTACAAACAAATGACTATTAAGGCACTTCATTGTTAGCAATATGTTGGACTGAACAAACTATGGCTGAAATCTATCAGAATTGTAACGTATCAGATATGGTAGTTCTATCAAACCTCTGCAAAATTAGGCCAGTTTAGCTGCAATTTAATCTGGGACAAAATGAGAGAAAAAGCTTTCCCAGCACTGAACTACCTCACTGCAAGAGTTTTTTGTTAAAAAAAAAAGTGCATTCAGTTGTCTCTATTGAGCAGCCTAATAGCATGCAATACAAACAAATGCACTATTTAAAAATCATTTCCTGTAAATTTTAAACAACTGGATTTGAAATATCAAATAGTTTTGCCAAATGATGATGAAATTTGTCTTTTTTAGCTTTCAACATGTTTTGGGCTCAAAGCAAGTATAAAGGCAAATTTCAAAAACACATCAACTTTTCTGATATTATCTTACATCCTTTCCACAGTATGATTGTTGCTTCTCCCCAGAAGAGAAACCAGCTATTGTAAGTAGTTTATTTCAGGGTGAATGATGTGTTAAAGCCTAGGAATGATGCTCAGGCTTTGGCTTCTTGTGGGCATCGTGTTTACAGACTACAGTTTGAAGCATATTTTAGTCCACAATGGTGTTCCTTTGGTTTCTGAGGCTTTAGGCAAGATTAAGAATTCAAATTTTTGTAATACCCAGCTCCATAGTGGAGAGAGACAAAAAAGCCTTGAAAACTTACCAATGCATCTGCTTTATGCTTTAGCTTCTTAGCTTCTTGCATATAGTAATCTGCATTGTGAAGCCTAGAGAGACAAAATCAATTATTTCAAGTCTCTGTTTTCATACAGTTGGACAAACATTGTTTGAGAAAAATGCTTAGTGCTTCCAAGAACAATTCAGATATATATACCCACTTATCACTTTCAGTCTTATCCTGATATTAATCTGAAACTGCCATATGAAAAGATTTGATGAGTTACCAGAATGCAAAATAACTAGCTGTGGAAACTGGCCACCCAAAGGGGCCATTAACGTCTGCTGAACAGAGGAAAAGGAAAAATATTTTAAACTAATTAGAAAAAAGTTAAGAAGAATTACTGTGAGCCAACATTCATGATCTGAAAACATTTATCAGCAGAGACTTCATTAATCAGCGATAACAGTTCATTAGTAAAGTTTAAAACTGTATGTGCCATTGTGCAGTACTGTCCACACACATGCCCAATGCTAGCATTATAATTAAAGATACTTTTCTTTCACTGGGAACTCTACAAAAATCTGTATGCAACTAGCACAAACAGATCTAATAGTACTCACACATCATCAAATGTGATTTTAGGTCTTCTGGGCTCAGAATTCCCATTGGAAAGAGTTGGTATTGCAGACCAGATGTCTGTTTCTAGATGGTTCGTATCAAGAACAGTGTTTGCTGTTGGCGCATTGTGGGTTTCTTCCTCCTAGAAAAATGGACTGCTATTATTTGAATATTCATAATATTCAAATATTATTCATAATTCAAAATTCAAAAAAAGCTAAGGTACATGCATGTTTACCCAACTATGTCCAGGAAACCTCATGAAATCATTTTCCATCCTTTATAGTGTGACCCCATTAGATTAATTAGGCATTACGACTCCAGTCCAAGGTGATAGTCATCCTGGACAACAAAGTGCTACTGACAACGCACTCATTAAAGCCAAGTTGGGCTGCAGGGCTGGAAAGAAACTCAGTATGAGGTGGATCACACTAATGCAATAGTGCTCCTACAGAATGAGTAGATAATTGTAAGGTGGATGAGAAGACTGCTCAGATTTCAGCAAGGAACCGTTTCCTCATCCTTATTATACAGAACAAAGAGAAGAATGAAAAGCAGAAGCTGGGAGTTGTGACTTTGCATTGACCGAAAATAGAAGCATATTAGAAGTATTTAAATCAGGCAATTGCATCTTTCAACCATATAAGCTAAATTATAGATGAACCAAAGAACTGATAAAGAATTCTAGCATATTTTAGAGTACAAAAATACTTTAGAAGCCAAATATTTGGGGGATCAAGGTAATAGAAAAAGCAAAGAAAATCCAAATTGGAGATGATGGGAGTGAGAGGAAGTGGCCTTGCTCTTTATATAGCATAGCTTATTTGCTGACATACACAGTTCATTTTGGCACTGATTTCTCTTGAAGGCATGTATATTACTCTTGCAGCTTGAAGTGACACAATGATATCGGAAAGCAACAGGGCTGAATGAATAAGGTGAAGCGATTTGTCACCTATGTTCCAGTGCAACTTCTGAGTTTTGCTATTACAGTGTATGGCAACAACCTCTCACAAGGTGGCGAACTGTGAAAAATGGGGTTATACATGTCCTTTTCTGCAGAAGAATTCTCTTCCTGTCTTTTAATTCTGACAGTCACACTAAGATACAATTTGATACTAAGAGAGAAGTTTGAAGTTCTAGTTGTTTTCTAAAATCAGCCAGAAAACTGAGTTTTCCCTCTTTTCTGTAAAAGCAGAGGACCAACTAACGTGAAATTTTACTTTTTTTTTTTTTTAATTTAAGTCAATTTGCTATGCAGGTTCTAGCATTGTTTCTTTTTCATGTACATTTAGTATGAAATAATCTAAATCTGGTGAAAGGCAAGAAAGTATTGTTTATGTAAAAATGTTTACTGGAGAGCTGGTCCTAATAGAATTATGTTTTTACTGGAAAACTAATGACTACTTGCATAATCTCTAAAAGCTCAGCACAAAATTTATGAAGATGAGGTGCAAATACACCTTACTTCTAGAAACCGGGAGCCTGCAAACCTGTGAGAAGACATTTTAGTTTTTAGTGTGCTATGGACAGATTAAAATTTTACTGTCTGTTTAATTTAGTCCATAATATTTGGCATAACTTAAGTTTAATCCAGAATTTGTAGTAATTATTAACGTTAAAGATGCCAGTGTTCCTGATGCTTTATTTGAAAATGGTGTGTGTTCTATCTGCAGAGTTGGGAGTGGGACAAAGTCTGTCCTCTGAAGGTCAGGGTGTTGCAGGCAATGATACACTATGTGAAATGGATGCTGAACACTGACTTAAAAATGGAACTTGCAAGAGTCATTTATGCACAACTCTGCATGGATCCACGCCTTGCTGCTCTGGAGTGGGGCTAAATAAGGATTTAAAAATAGATACTAGAGAAAAATAAATAAATAAACAAAACCCAGAATAAAGGTAATTATATCTTGTCCATTTCCAGCAACTGAGGTCTGTTACTTACACAGATTCCTTTGGGGTTAGAAGAAGATTTATTTTCATTCTTTCTGTGTTTAGAAACCGAGGAGGAAGAGCTGCCGGTCTGGGGGGTGTTGGTGATGTTGGTTTCTTGGCTGAAGGAGCTGTTGTCACTGCTGTGCCGACGGTGCACAGGCTCGTCCAACAGGGGGGATAATGGAGGAGGGAAGAGCTTCTCTTCTCTTTTCTTTGCCATCTTCTTCACTGAGTTACTGCTGCTCCTGGGACATAGATAAGAATCAGTTGCATGTCAATAACCACAGTTTCTCCTCCATAGCACAAAGCTCTAGGTTTTATTTTATGAAAAGCCAGCTCTGCCCTTAAATATGTGCTGTGATCCCCCATGTCCTAGGAGCTAAGTCAAAAGGAGACAGGCAGTGAAAACAGAAGAGCTATCCCTGCTGTTTCAATGGCCACAAAAACCTCCTGCTTTGGAGGACAACTTACAGTGCATTAGTATAAATTGCATCCACTTTAAATGCTAATTTGAGTCAGTCTTAATTTGAGAGGTCATAGAGGTTCTGACTCAGCAAAGTGCAGAAAAGTTTTATGCACAGGGGTTAGTACACTTGACACCAAGTATAGCTATTTATGTATTTAACATTCAGCGTCGTTTAAAGAGGTAGATTAGGGCTCACATAAGCACCCTCTGCAAAAACACGTAATAGCACATACCACGTGAACAAAAATAATACTTTATAACAACTACAAAATGATAACCATAACAATAATAAGATAATAATTATTTGACCTCTAGAATAAAACCAATGTTCAACTGTATATTAAAATGATACATTGTTGCTGGCAAAAGCCCTTGAGCAAATATTGGTTGATGAATTGAAGGTGATTCAGAAAATGAATGTGGTTTTGACATGAAAGCTCAAGTAATATGATAATCTATTGTCTGTTTTATGTACAGAAATTGTTAGCTGGCTACAAATGGCAGCTGTGATACACAGTAAAAACAACAACAAAAAAACCATGCTAGGCTTTTCTTCCCTCAAATCCATCAAGAAAAAAACAAACAAGCAAACAAACAACAGAGCACCATAGCAACTGTTTAACATATTAATCTACTCATAGATTTTTGTATTAGGTACTGCTCTAATTCAGTCAATGAAGATAACCTGAATTTTAATCTTTTGTTGGACATCTAATAGTGCAGTACACAATCACTCACTTTTCATGATTATTGACTAACATTTCAATAACAAATTAAGTCAACAAGAATTTATGTTTCATTCCTAGTTGCTTTCAGTCAGTGTCAGGAATTATAGATTTACTTTGCTTTAAAGTAACCAGCAAAAGAGAAGAATCACAGAATCACAGAATCATCAAGGTTGGAAAAGACCTAAAAGATCATCCAGTCCAACCATCACCAATACTCCCCAGCTAAATCCTATCCCTCAACACAACATCCAAACGTCTCTTGAACACATCCATGTTCGGTGACTCCACCACCTCCTTGGGCAGTGCATTCCAGTGCCTGACCACCCTTTCCGAGAAGTAATATTTCCTAATGTCCAGCCTGAATCTCCCCTGGCGCAGTTTGAAACCATTGCCTCTAGTTCTATCACTGTCTACACGAGAGAAAAGGCTGACCCCTAGCTCACCACAACCTCCCTTCAGGAAGTTATAGAGTGCTATAAGGTCTCCCCTGAGCCTCCTCTTCTCCAGGCTGAACAATCCCAGCTCCTTCAGCCGTTCCTCATAAGGCCTGTGCTCCAGGCCCCTCACCAGCTTCGTAGCCCTCCTCTGAACACGTTCCAGGGCCTCAATGTCTTTCTTGCAGTGAGGGGCCCAAAACTGAACACAATACTCGAGGTGCGGCCTCACCAGTGCAGAGTACAGGGGGACAATTACCTCCCTATTCCTGCTAGTAACACTGTTTTTGATGCAAGCCAGGATGCCATTAGCCTTCTTGGCCACCCGTGCACACTGTCGGCTCATGTTCAGCCGAGCATCAATCAACACCCCCAGGTCCGTTTCCTCCACACAGTCCTCCAGCCACTCCGTCCCAAGCCTATAGCATTGCCTGGGGTTGTTGTGGCCAAAGTGCAGGATTCGGCATTTGGTCTTGTTGAACCTCATCCCCCTGGCTTCAGCCCAGCTCTCCAGCCTGTCCAGATCCCTCTGCAGGGCCTCGCTACCCCCAGGCAGATCCACACTCCCAGCCAATTTGGTGTCGTCTGCGAACTTACTGAGGGTGCACTCAATGCCCTCATCCAAGTCATCAATAAAGATATTGAAGAGGACAGGCCCCAGTACCGACCCCTGGGGAACAAACCCTGGGGAATCAAACCATGTTTCCCTACTTCTTATTTGACACGCAGTCTAGACTTTTGCATTTTCACCAGAAGTGTCAGTACCTTTGGTCATTCCCCCTAGTTTGGGCCTTTGGCAGTACAGAAATATTTCAGCCTCTCCTATGTTTTCATAACAGAGTGATATCAAACGAAACCTCTGTGCTTCAGGTTTTATAGCTCTTCTACTCAAAACTCTTTTAGTTCAACTGAAGCAGAGTTTAAAATAACTTATTTGAAATTCTGTAGTATTAAAGATCTTCAGACTGAAGAAATAAAATCAGCCCAGAATTTATATTGCCTTGCAGCAGGGCAGGTATGGATGCTCTCCTGCTTGGAAAACACATGGGCCTAAAGATCAAAGGAAAGCAATCAGATCAGAGGAGATGGGCAATTCTTTGAGAAGACATTTTATGCACATATGGTCCTGCAAATGTACTCCAAAAAGTTCTCACTCAAAGCCCCATCTGCTAGCTTTCTTACCACCAAAGGGTATTCTGGAACTCAGACAAGTCACCATTGCTATAGTAAAATAATACTCTGAACTTTTTCCAGAGGAAAATTTTCCAAAAGAAAGCAAATGCTTCTCCAAGAAAGCATACATGCATTACTGGATTGTTCAGAGGAAAAACAGACACAACTAATGAAAAACCCAAGAGCAGAACTGAAATCCTCTGCCTCTCAAGCCAGTGAGCTGCCCTGAGCATGGTGTTCAGTGGGTCTGTCTAACAAATGTATATGGATGGGAGCACAGAGCGATGTGGTTCCAATTACCCTGCACAAAGAGGAGCGTGAAGCTCTTCTTTCACTCTGGTACAGCTTTGGGAAGGGAACAGCAACTGAGCCTTAGAGATCTACCTCAAAAGTGCCTGAAGGAAAATGGAAGGCGAGTCACTGGCTAAATCCACTGTAGAAAACACTAGCGGAGTTTCTCAGTACATCTTTGCCTGTTTCCAGGCCTAAAGCAAGACTCTGGCACTTGCATGGGGCACTGCGTGGCACATACACAGCAAGTGAAACAACATTTCTCAGCTGCTACACGGAAATGGAGGGATTAAGAGAGTAGTACAAGAAAAAAAATGAGGAAAGTTACAAGTTTCACAGTAGAAGCACCTTCTCTAAACAAGGATCTGACCACCCTAGTCGTGGTGTAGATGTCCCTGTTCATTGCAGGGGAGTTGGACTATATGACCTTTAAGGGTCCCTTCCAACTCAAACAGTTCTATGATTCTCTGGTTCCATATGTGTATTCCAGAAGAGAGATTATATTCAGAGATCTGACCTCCCTTCAGAACACTACTCAAACTTTTGTTCACTTCAGCTTTGCGTTCAAGCACAAGATAGAACAAACCAAGATGCAGAAGTCATTCGGTGGTGAGAAAACATAACTACAACTGAAAGGGCACTTGGGGATATATTTTTTCTGCATGACAAAAATCCAAAACCCAACGACAATACTTAATAATGTTTTTTCCTGGTTGCTGACTTAATCCTGTACATTTACAGATTCAAGGGAATTACACTGATTATTTAGCAATGTTACCTCCCTCAAATTTACACCAAAGCATTTATGTTAACAATAACCTCAATGAAATAGGTTGTTACCAGCAGTTAACCAGATTCTCACTTTGCTTTGGACTGTTAACGGGCTAAGAAACTAGTCTTTGATTGCAGTAATCACTAACTCTGAATGAATTTATTGCAATAATTATCAAGACTCAATGGTTTAACTGCCTGACATGATTATTAGTTAAACTATATTTAAAATCCAGGGAGAAGCACAATAAAAGTGTAAAGAAAAAACCACCAGCAGAACTGATGGTTTTCTGGCTGCAGCTTAATCTTGTGTTGGAGAAGGCCAGTTATCAAGGAACAAGAGGACTCCCGTCTGCTTTTTGTTTTCCAGCCTTATTTCTTTTAGGGCAGAAAGCAAGCAAGCAGGGAACAAGAGGTCAGTGTGTGAAGGAGAGAGAATTTCCATCTACTCTAACAATTCATTCTGCTTTCCTTTACCCTTTCTTTAACTACTCCTTGTGGTATGTGGTTGTAGCTCTGGCCTATTAGTGAGACAAAAGCCATTGTCTGTGCCAATCACTTGGCTTTCCTTTGCCTCTACTCTCCTTGTCCACAAAGAAATGCTGCACGCTGATGGTGTATCTGATTTTCTGCAGGGGGTTAGCGGGTAAAGGTCACCCTAGCATTAGCTTGGACCATATGGCAGCAATTGAATGAAGCTGAAGTCGTTGTCATAGATGTAGAAGGCTGCCTCTGCCATGAATGAACTGCAACAAATGACATTGTGACTACTCAAGGGATCCGCTAATATATGTTGTGAAGTACAGGTGGGTGTTTAGTTAAAGGTCAAACAAAAGTGAACAGGAAATCTTGAAAATCAGCCTAGCTAGATAACAGGCATGCTTCCCCAGTATGATTCTAGTCTGATTTCAGACTCATAGTTTACATCAGCTCATAACTCTGTTATTACAAACTGCCAAATGTTGTCAAATAGTGCTCTGTCTGGATTGGATCTACCGATCAGGTATTCAGATACAAATGGTATTCAGCAGCACACAGAATTAATGCTTAAATTAAAATTGCTCTGGCAATCAAGTAAATACAGCAGCAATTCTCTGCAAAGTGGGCAACTGACCTGACAAAAACACAGCCTCACAGCAGTGCTTCAAGCAATTACTATGAATTACTTGAGCATAAAATAGTATCCTTTATTCCTTCATATGCTTTGAAATATTAGGAATGAGGAAAATACCATGATGATTGTTTGAACAATTTTGAGTGTCACATCAGATTGATGAAAAAGCATGAGCCCCTGACTGTGTGAGGGAAGGAACAAGAAATAACTAGTTGCTTGCACAATGACTACATAAAACAAAATTTTATCCAGCTGTCAAATGGCTTTTAAGTTCATAACTGACCATCTGAAATTTCTACACTAAAACTGTACACGTAGTTATAGGAACTGGTAAAAAGTAGACATATAATTGTCCATATTAGACATGTAATACTTCACTTAATTGTGCATCCTTGCAACTTTCCTAAGCCCACACATTTAGGAACAGATTATGAGAGAAAGATATTTAAATACCTAACGCACATATAGTCACCTAGTAGGAGCTACAAAAGCATAGGTGTGCCTGCCTCCACCCAGTTTCTTCCTGAATGCCTCCCTATTTTACCCCAGAGTTCATGGTCTTTTGGCCACAACATTTCTGCATATATAAAAGAGCCCAACGGGAGTCTCTGAAGTCTGCCTCAGTGTACTTGATTTGTTGGCAGAGGGAGCATGTTCTAACTGTAGAGATTTACAGTTCTTCCCAAGAGAGAATCCACCATGAGACACTGCATCTTCATGGATGAACAGCATTGTCCACTCCAGCCAAATTACCCTTATTTCTAAAAATCCTTGTGCAGAGAGCTCTGAAAGAAAATGAAGGACTTTTGGGAGCAAGGATGGTTTAAACAGCAAAGCATTTCTTTTAGCCTTTCATCACTGAAGTGTTATTTTCCCCCATGCCTTTGAACAGCACATAGTTTTAGCCTCTCCTTTCTTCTGCCTCCCCTTAAAATTCTGCTTAACCCTGTGGAACACAGAACTACTTCTGATTGCTTAAAAACAACCTGGGGCTCTGCAGAAATTTGTTGTCATGCAGTTCAGTCAGCTCCCTAATCTACTGGGAAATATGTTGATCTGTATTCAGAAGCACATCAGATAGAGTTGGAGACTTGAATTATCAAATAATATTGCATTTGTTTTAAATGAACTCAAAAGACACTAATAATAACTGTGTGATCCAGGTCTCTGCAGCTGAAGTCAGAACGTTTTGTTTCAAAACTTGAGGCAGACAAGAGGAAAAGATAGCATATAGAAATAACTACTGATGAACACAAGCAAATAGAAATAACTACTGATGGACACAATTATATTTTTACAGAGAATAGCAAAGGCTAGAAAGCTCTGAGGAACCAAGTTAATGATCTGGAAAACAAGCTCAAATTAAGAAACATCAGGTTTGGGGTGGATCCTTTGGGCTTGCTGAAGACAAGAATAGAAAGATTTTTGTAACGGATTGTGGAGGTGTTGGGGATGGATAATCCTTATTCTCTGCAATATATTTGTACTTGTATTTCTAACAATGACAGTCAGGCAACACCCATCATGATGTTTATCAAATGTGCAACATATTACAGATAACACTGTTACTTTCAGATCATCTGCCTTTTCCAGACTCCAACTCTGTTGTTTTCAGTGGTACAGTGAGGGGTTAGTTCAAGGACTGAAGTTCATCTGTAATTACACTGGTATAAACAAAATAATGCTCAACCTTCTTTATGGGATTTAAAATCTGTGCATTGTCTCATAAATGATTTTTTAACTTTCTCTAAATTTAGATATGAAAACAGTCGAACTGTTTTCAGAAGTACATTGTGCATTTGATTCTTTGCTTGTCCTACTGGGAAGCAGAAAGCAATGTCTCATCTCAAAAGAAAAAAAAAGTACAAAATTGATGACAGAAGGGAATTGGGTTCTTTGGTTATTTATAGAATGTTAATCTTCTGATTATTATAATCAGAATCATTATTTATGTGGTGCCTGTTTGATGAAACATTCCAGCCATCTCTCAAAGACACTGAAAGGCACAAACGACTTGATTATGTCTGCTGAAACACAATGCATGTGTCTGAATCATTTAGGGTCTCACCTCTGGCATTTCTGTATACACAATTAAAGTAAAATTCACTGCCATTCACTGAAATGAATGGCAGAGTCATTATTTCATTCAGGAAAACTGAGAATAATCTCTTAAGAAAACAATTCAAACAAATATTTTCTAGTCAATCAAATAGAGCCCATTCTGGCTCTACTGTGGTGAAGGATAATGGAGGCAAGAAAAAACCTTTAAAGAATGTGGTTCTGTGGTTCTGTGAAATGCAGTATGGTGAAAGGAGAGTAACTCCGGGCTGTGATAGGACTCTAATTTCCTGTGGCCCAGGAGAAGGCTGACTGAATCTCATCCAAAATCACATGGACCCTCTTTCTCTGACATATAGCAATGAGACTTATGCTTGCCCATTTGGCTCTCCAGTAAATACATTTGTTGAATAATACTGTGAAATCCCTCCTGAATGTTATGAGAGAAAAAGAACTTACTCTTTAGTGCTGGTTAATCTGTGATTCGGTATTGGAGAGATACAGGGTGGAAGCAAGCATGAAGCTGAAGTGTCCTCCAGGCGCTGCTTCTTGGTTTCAACAAAGGTTTCCAGGTTTTCCGACTGTTTTAACAAAAAATGTATAACTTGAAAAAACAAGCATCTATGCACATTATGAGCTGCTCAGGAATCTCAGTATATTTTCTTTACTGTAGCAGCGGTTGAAATACTGGCCTAAGAGAAGTCACCTGAAATCAGGACTAAACATGCTCCAAACACATGACAAGTTATATAACCAGTGACATAGCCAGTAAATTAGGAAGCAAAATACCTCATATGCCATAGTTATCTTCTTCAGCGCACTGGAATTTAATTAATAATTCAGATGGGCTGACTTGATAGCACCAAATCTTACTCAAGTAAGTAGCTTTTATTCATTTACTTAATGGAAGCCCAAGGATGAAGTTCCTTGAGTAAGTATTTCTCTCAGGACTTAAAGACTACTGCTCTAAGGAGGCAGTCATTAACAGTGATAGCTGGTGTGAAATTTGCTTTGAAAGATTCCGTGGTGCATGACTTCTGTGCCTGAACTGGGCCGATACAAGCAAAGCTGATTATTGCTCGATCACTGGAACCTTCATAGCTTTCTTCAAGCCTGCTAGCATACGGCTAAAATAGATCTTTTACTAGCATGATTCAGAATCCAAATCTGGCTCTTCCTACTCTGTTTTAACCGTTAATGCCATTGTAATTTGTTTGTTTCCTCTTGGGTAGAGATGAACAATCATTAAGAAGCTGAACAGGCTGTTTCAGCGTATAGCTTATGTTTGTGCAATCCCAGAGTGAGATACCTCACAATGTTCCTTTGTGATTCACAATTCCAGCTAATGAAATTCTGCGGTTCCATTTTATTTGTTTTCCCTGGGTGCACTGAGTTAAGTTGCCAGTACCATACTCTTGTTTTAGCCATCATACTGACACTCCGCCGTGACCTAGCAAGAACTCTTTTTTTTTCGTCTTTCTTTTTTTCTTTTTTCCCTGTTTAATTAATATATGTCCCATTGGACATACATATAAACACTGACATTTATACATCCCTTTTCTCTTTATTCTTTTTTCTTCCCTTCTTACCTCTCTGCCTTTCGTGTACAGATAGAATATACATGGAATAAAAACCTGCTGAGTTTGCTTGTGATTATTTCCACTTAACAGGGAAAGAGCCAGTGCAGTGACTCATGTAGGCAGGGTGCAGACCCCGTGTCTGCCTGGCATTGTCTGTGTTTTTCACGTATTAACTCTCTTGTACGGCTGGACAGCTCAAATTCAGTATTTCAATGCTGTTCAGAAGCCCGCTAGAACAGACAGCTGAAGTCACATTCATAATGATTTAGAAAATCGGGGGTATAAAACATATGCAATGATAACTTCTCACAAGGAGACCAGAGCACAGACATTTCAGTTGGAAAAAAAACTAAAACAAAAAACTGACAACTACAAAAATTCATTTATGATATAAAACTCCTGTTTCTTTTCTGAGAATACATTTAGTTTGAAGAGCACTGTCATATCCTACAAGATAGGATACCCTTGGGCATAAATAACATAAACACATGATAAAACATAATGCCTTAAGTCAAAACATATTTGCTTTTCCAGGTAGCTGCATACACAGAGCAGCTAGTTAAGCAAATGACATGTCTGTGAATCACATTCATTTGTGTAACAAAAAGATATAAAGACTAAATTCACCATGAGCACAAGCAAGCACCATTTCATAGACTTTAATGAAGTTATGCTTGTTTAAGCAAGTGGTGAAAATGCATTAATTCTGCCAACAATAAAACTTGCCTTCCAAACAGAAGTCACGTTTTCTGAATATGGATGAGCCCTTAGCACTTGTCATGGGGAGTCCTTCTGCAGATTGCAGAACACTGCAAATTAGCATGCAAAGAGCAAACACAGTGAAAAAGCTGGTACGATAAATCTAAAAAAAACACCAACCAACTTTGTTCATCGATTTTGAAAAGTGATGTCCATTTTCTTTTTTACTGATTTCTTACATTAATTTGTAATGTACACGTAAATGTTTGTCTTCTGCAAAAATAATGAGGCCTTAGTGGTACCATGTCTCCTTACGGCCCTGCTGTAGGTCAGCAAGGAGTCAACGACTGCTGTCCTAACCTCAAGGATGCACAGAAATAGTGTTTTCTTCTGAATGATGAAAGTTACTTACCTTGTGTTTCCTTTTGGATTTTGTGGATGTTTTTTCAGCTGCTGGGGTAGGGGACTCTCGAGATGGTCGTCTGTGTTTCACATTTGCCTCTCTCGGTTCGGTTTTCACAGATGTGGTCTCAAAAGGCTCTTGTCCAGGTATCCTAGAGAGTAAACTAAGGTCTATTTTCACCCAAAGAGATTTGAGTTCTTCATATTCTCTCAGTGGGGACAGAAGTTCATTTTGTACAATTGGGATAGGAGAAAAGAGCTGCTCCTCCAAGTCATTGCTGGTCTGGTCGATGGATGTGTTGCTGCCATTGCTAGTTAAGCTACTTACACTGAGGATGTTACTGCCAGAGTCCTTCACTTTGATGCCATTGGCCGGTCCACTACAAGCTGGCAATATCTTAGCCTGCAGGCTCTCCTCCTGATCTGTATTTGAGTCAGAAGTAGATGAATCAGTTTCAATAAATTCCCGTGACTTGGGGACAATTTTGCTGGGGCCTCTGTACTTTTTCTTCTCTGAAGTGAGACCTGTGCTTGTTCGAGGTTCCTTCCTTGGGGCGGTCTTGCCAACTGCTGCTTTAGTTCGAACCTTTGGCTGCTCAGGGGGTTCCTGTGTGTCTTTTTCTTTGGGAGTGTTGCTGGTATTATTTGGTTTGAGCCAGTTATACTCTTCTACACTGGAAGTCCTTTCTACCTTTTTGGGTTGCTTTTTCCCAGTAGTCCTTTGTGCAACTGGCTCATTATGAGCTGGCGACTTCTGCTTGGAGCTTTTTGCCTCTGGGGTTTTCTGGGCAACCCGTGGTTTGGCTTTCTCACGGATGGGACTGAGGATCGCCCGGTCTTTGGAATCGGTTGGGGGCAGGCTGCTGCTGAGCTTCCCTTTGTTTTGTCCTTCGGCCTGCTGGCTGCTCTGCGGCTGGGAGCTGGTCTCACTGTGAGGCTCATTTTGATTGCTGATGATGGTCTTGTTGTGGGGGTTCACTTTATTTAGCCACTTATCCAGCTGCCATTTGTTCGTTGAGGGGGGTTCAGGCTGCAGTGTGAAGAACAAGTCTCAAATAGAAGCAAAGCTTTTCCCTTTAAGTGAGGATGTTTTTAATGCACCTTTTTATTTCAGTCAACTAGTGGTGACTGCTAGTTTTATGGGAGCATTTATGGAGTATTTATGGTTAATTAGGCTTCCTTATCTGGTTTACAATGTGGCCCTGGAGAAATTTAATACAACTAAAAAGTTTAGCTAGTCCCTGAAGATACAGTTTCGTCACGTTGCCTTTCCTTAGCCCCAGCTGAATACTGTGTCAATAAAATCTTCTCTAGCTACTGGCAGAAATCTAAATATTTTTTTAAAGCAATTCAAATGTAGGCCAGAAGGATTCTTCCAAAAGCTAGAATGAGTATGTGGGTCATACAAGTAAAACTGTAAAGGGAGAAAAAAAGTCAACAGCATCAAATTGCGTAGAGCTCTGACATTTCCCACCCTCTAAGGTCCTGCCAGGGAGGTGCTGCGAGTATTGGCCATACCTCTGGTGTGGCACTGCGTGACTCCTCGTTGCAGTCGCTGTCACTGGAGCTGCTCTCACTGTCAGAGTCAGACTCAGAGCTGCTCTCGGACTCACTGGAGCTCCCGGAGCCACCGCTGGAATGGGCTAAGCCAGCCGCATGTGCCACCGACACCGGCAGGCCGCTGTGGGGAGAAGATCCCCTCTGGTTAGTATGCTGCTTGTCGACCAGATTTTAAAGTTTGGGTTGAGGGAGGAACCCAAAGAATCCTGCTCACACCAGCATCAGCTCTTGCTCTCTCAGTGAAGACCCAATAGACTCTCCAGCAGCCATGTCTCCATGTAGGGAGCAAGGAGGTGGCTGACACTACACTCCTTGTGGAACACTGGTAGTGGTGTCAATACCATCATGATCATCATCACCACCCTCAAGTGAGAAACACTTTAGTATCTTCAGCCTATTAGTCCAATAATTGCAAAAACTAATAATCACACAAATAATTTATTAATGAAATCACACTTTCCTGTTTTTTGCTGGTTCATTTATAATTTACGATCAAGGAAAGGACAGCAGGCATCTAATACTGGGCAGAGCATTTTAAAAATTAATTTTAATGAATATTTTTGCACTGTAGTGTATGAAAACTACCTACTTTGACATCTCTCTCTAAGGAGCACCCAGGAATTTTTTATTTATAGCTGTTTTTTTTTTTTTCTCTCAGAAGAAAGATTGCTTTATGATAATTTTGTGAGAAAATTGTGTCCATACCGAAAGTAAGTCTCTGTGAAATCTATTTTTACTGTGTGTTCAACTGTCCTCCAAGATTTATTTATTAGCAGTGTGCTGTGTCTCATTGTTTTTCCTCAGCATTTATTTCTATACTTAGAGTCTGCATGACCCCAGTTTTTAGAGCTGCAGAAATTTTCCAGTCAGTCTTCATACACTCGCCTTTATTTTATTTTATTTTGCCAGAGTGATAACCATAAGGTTTTATGTCTCTTCAGCTGATCTACACAGAGACTTTTTGATGATTGACTTTAAATTTGTGAAGCTGGCAAAGCAAAATGTTTGAAAATTGACACCATTTGCTAGTATTCTTATGGATATTCAATACCTTACTTTAATATATCATCTGTTGTGTGTTTCCCATATTGAATGATCCAAGAAAGCCCTGAAGTTATAACACTTTTTCCCTTCATTTCTATCTGCTTTTCCACTGTTCTCTGAGACGGATTCACATAAGCCAGGCACACACGCTCCTTCACCTTTCAAGCTGAGATTCTATGCGCATCAAGATGCCCTCTTAAATAACACTGTAAGCAAGCAAATGGGAGCTGGAAAAGCCAGAAAGAACGGATGTTTGATCCTGCTCCACTACAGCCTTCTGAAGTACTGCCATTGGCTTCCATGACAATAATATATGGTCTTTAATCTTCTTCTTAGCTAAGCTACTTTCTCTCTCTCTCCCTCCTTGTTGGTAAAGTGATCCCTTGCACTGCAGTTGGTAACATAACTGTCTCTTTGAGCATTGCAAGGGCCCTGCAGTGCCCATTGACAGAAACAGCTTGGTGCTTCAGGGTGCATTAATGAAACAAAATTACTCACTTGGGTAATTGCAACAGATCACTAACTTAGTTGCTCATTAAGTGCATATACTTTTCTTTTTTTAGAGGCTCTTCACTCAACTGAGTCTGAAGATTTAGTTGCCGAATTTCCATAGGAAGTAACAGCTAAATCTGAGGACCACCACTACTTCGTACAATTAAACACTAGCAAATTAAAAAAAAAAAAAAGTCCTAGAATTTATATTTTATTTCAAGTTTTAGAAACCATCTCAGCTGTGGTGTTTTTTTTTTTTTAATAATTTTTTATTCCTTTTTTATTTAACCCTCCCATTCAGTAAAGCACAAGAAAATGTAGAAAATGTTTTTATTTATTTATTTCCAATAAACAGAACAGTGGAGTAAAATTGAGTGTGTTTGTGGGGGAGTTTCACTTTCAATATCTATCTTGTAATTTTGGTCTTAGATTTTCAATTTTGAAAACACTGAAAGTAGATGAAAACCGAGTTTTCCTATTTTACTACAATTGTCTGCAAGAAGGAGTAAGAATAACAGAAAAAAAATATTCAAGGATTTCCAAACCGATAGGAATATGCTTCAATTCTATTCTAAAATATGGTACACCAACCTTAAACAATATGCCACTCACTGCTATCAGAACAAAGAATTTTGTTTCAGCCGCCTGCAGAGATTTAATGCACCTTTGTAGCAGGGTGCATATATCTGCACCAGCCTCTTGTGGTGACAAATCACCTTTTCTGGGAGTAGTTTTGCAATGCAAGCCCACCACACACAGGCATGCGTGTGGGTCTGCTCATGCCTAGTTGTGCAGACATGCCTAAAAAAATCCTCTGCTGTCAGTGCTTGCAAATTTGCTCTCACTAATATCACTGATTTAAACAACATCGTCCTGTTAGAATGGATCAAAGAAGCAAATGATAGCACCTCAGCAGCTAAGGCCCAGACCTTTCCAGCCTTTCATTACAACCTACATCTTTTAGTACTCTGGAAGAGAACTGACACCATAGCTGGGATGTGCTTACAGAAAACATTAGGAGTTATACTGCAGCAGATTGTGCTGACAAAGAGCTCAAAGGGCAAGACTAAAATCATGGAAATAGATGGCAGCTCCAGGCCTTATTTACTATTTTTCTGCACACTAGCATCAGAAAAAGTTATCACATGCCAAGGATTACTGAGTAACATAGCTCTGCAGGGAACCAGACAGACTCAAAATAATGTTTTTCATACAAAGCACAATGAGGTCATATTTGTCTTTCATCTGGGATAATAAAATTATGCCATGGCTACATCAGGCAGCTTCATGCTGAAGACATTATTGTTAATCAACATTTTTAAGCAGAAGCACTCACATTTTGTCATGTTGTTTGAGTTGGGAGTAACACTGTTTGTATGCACTGCAAAGCAACCAGATGATACTCCAAGTGCCCTTCCTAGTGTCTCACAGTACTAAAGACAGAAAGCTCCAGCATTAAGTTACTTGCACAATCAGATTCTAATAGCACTATTCAGCAGAACACAAGGAAATGTACAAAACTTTCACATAAAAAGTGGAAAAAAAAATGCACCCTTGCCTGCAAGAAGAAAATGAACTTAGTAGAGAGAATTGTTTTGTTGTTGTTTGCTCAATGCTCTAGTTCAGAACAACTGCTTCCTTTGCGCTCTTCCCAATCTCTTCCTCAGCTTTAAAGTTACTATACTACATGCTTTAAGAGATGCTCTGATAGATTCTGCAAATGTGCATTCAAGCAGCTGTTATACAAATAAACTGAGCTTCTTCACAGAAGTATCAACTACATGAACTCAAGGTTGCCTCTGTAAAAGACGTTCAAAGCAAGCTTTGTTTTGTTGCTAAGATCCAGACAAGGAATGCCAGCCTGGATGAGGTTTAAAATGGATTTAAAGCATTTTATCATCAGACACAAGTCCTCAGAGTGACTAAAGGGGGCAGGAAACACTGGTATTGGAAACTCTTGAATTTTTATTTCCCAGCAGGAGATGAACACTCATATTGTTCCTCAGTGTTTGAGCGGACAGTGTTTTTATTTCATTTGAACTGAAAAAAAAATTAATAAAAACAATGCTGCACAATGGAACACAGTATTGTTTGAGTAAATAACACTTACAAGAAAGCCAGTTCATTATTACCACTTGAGATTGGAGACCTCTACTGAGGCCAGTGACCTGCTGTGCTGGGAGCTATGTAAATACGTGATGAGACACAATCTTTGGGCCAAAGAGCTTGCAATCCAAACACACAAAGCAAACATCAGAGGTATTGTGATCCTCCTCATACTCAGTTCAGGCCTCACAAACTCCATGCATGGCCCCTGTGCAATAACGGAAACATCAGTTTTTTCCCCTTCACATTTTGTGCTCCACATTTTCCAGGCCCTATGCTCAGCACTTCAGATGAATGCTGCAGGGCAGTCAGACGTGTTCTGCCCTGGTCAAGAGCTGTGACCACAACTGTCCTCCTTGGGAGAAAAGAAATACACATGTAACTCAGCAATGAGGCTCCCCATTCCTCAGACCAGCTGGGTCAACACCTGCTTACCCCTCTCTAAAGCCACTTTTCCTGTGGCATGAAGATGGGAGATGCTGGAATGAAACCCACTACAGGTGGACCAAACTCCATCCTTGCAAAGGTCACTGCAATAACATCTCTAACTGCCTGCTGGTAAGCATTTCAGGTTGCCTTCCTGCTATCAGGTAATGAAGCGGAGAGAACAGACTTACACATCTAAAATTAATTTAGAAGGAAGCTCATCAGCAGCACTTCTACCTATTTCCCTTCTTCTGCTCTTGCAGCACATGGCACTTCTCCTGGCGGCATGATGGTGCACAGTGTGGGCACAAAGCACGAGATGAGAAATGTCTTGAGGGAGAGGACAAACACCAGCATCACCAGTACCTGGCAGCATTTTTCAGCACATTTGAGATCAAACTTGAACTACATACTGAGCAGCTGAGTCTTGCAGGTGTGTGGCATCTGTTAAGAGCAGGCAGTGGAGTCAGCTGCTGATGGTTCATAGCAGGGAATTGCAATCAGGCTCTCAGGCACAACACTAAGTCTTTCACTTACAGAGGTGGACCGCTGCAGTTTGATTTGCCTAAATTTAATTGTTTACCTTCAGCTTTTCTGGTTGTATTTATTTACTTTTTGTTTCTTTGGTTGGTTTTGACTCAAGAGATCTTTTTCCAGAGCCAGTGAAAGCAGACCTGGCATTAGTATGTGTCTGGATTACTACGTTGTCTAGAGAAGTGAAGACCCAACATACACCTTACACTTTGTTACAGTTCTCATCAGAACTATTATTACTATATTTTCTACACATCATTTACTGTAATAATGTAATAAATGGCTTATGAGATTAGATTTGGTAGTTAGAATAAAAATAATTTGAACTACTAAAGCTCATTAACCTCCAGTAGGAAAAATAATAAACAATTTACCCTGTAAATATGTATATAACAACAACAAAAAAAAAAAAGCTGTGAAAAGAATTCAGAATACTGCAGTAAAACTCATCAAGGAAGAAAAATTCCTAACAAATCCTTAGATGTTTCCCCGAACTTTTCACCAATTAGTTGCAGTCATGCTACTTGCTGTGAAGAGGATTTGGCAAATTGATGGTGCCACCCAGCAATAGCTTTATTCATCCTAACCAATAATGATGAATTGGCCTCTTGTTCCTTTGCTCTACCCAAAAATCAAAATGTAAACTTTGAGAAAGCAGAGCACCACAGGGTAGTGGGAAATGTAGATGGAAACTGACCAGTAAGTCAACAGTGTATCGATGCCAGCGATGTGTTTGTACCAAAAATCAGTACTCTACAAAGGTTGCTTTACTGCACTGGTGTATTTTTAGGGAAAATGCGACCACTGATACCTGTGAAAGGGAAGGTCTATACTGGAAATGTGACTACAGACTCAACAGGCTTATTCATCTTCCTGTTAAGGCACTGGATTGGAATTTGCATGAACTTTACTGCATCCAAGAAGTATTTCTGAGCATCAATTCCTGCTGAGACGACACACTATATTGCTTATCCTCGATCTGATTTGTCTATTTTAAATGCCTATACACTTCAGAACAAAGAATGATTGCACAGGGCACTGGGAAGCAAGAACCCAGCTCTGTGCACTCTCCATCAGCAGAGCAGACTGGCACTCACTCATGGAGAGATACTTTGCTCTTCCACTCACTACACCGAGTTTTGAGAGAAGACAGGGAGGAACAAACTAGCACCAACTTTTCAGAAATTGGCCCAATCTCTCCTCCAGAGCCCATTCCTATAGAAAAAACAGAACAAACCCGAGGGGCACTGCTAGGATTTACTGGGCTAGCCAAATTCCTTGTAAACATTCAAAAAAACATCTGCTTCATTATTCTATCAGATGATAATAGAGTAGAACCTAGTAGATTAATATTTAGTGTCAGAATTTGATACCATAACTGTTCAACAACAGAGTTTTATTTCTTACACTGTTTTCAGGAAGTAATATTCTCTTCTAATTTGAAAGGGAGCTGCCATTTCTTTATAACAAATTGTTCATATCTGTATCTTCAAACGTAGATATGACTGCTATTAGATTGCTTTTTAAAGAAAAGGATCACTCTGAATGAGTTGTTCACCGCCTCTCTATTGGTCAGTGTTAAATTATTTATCATCAGGCTGGTAGGATTCAAATCAACTTTCAAAGACCGGGCTGACACAGGAACTGAAAACCTGTATTAAGTCCTTCTGAAATATTAATCACCACCCAGGTCAATGAAATGAAATAAGGTGTGGAAATGGTTACTTCGGCTAACATTAGCACACATAGTAAGACATCACTTACGATGGCTGTCTCATGTCAAAACACACGGAGAGCAAAAGCCCCTACAGTACATGATTTGGGATGTGGCAGCTGATCTGGTGGTATCAGTCCTGAGCACTGCAATGCAAATAGGAGTTCTGATTTATTTTGAGGGGGCGGGTAATTTACAAGAGGTTGTATGTAGAAAACCACGTTCTCATTTTACTATGTTCAAAAGTAACTGTTTTAATCAAAGACTGTTTATAACAAGGTTGATAGAGTTACAAAAACAGACTTTTTCTGTACACATATAACCCTTTTATACTTTCAGCTTTAAGGACTATAAAAAAGGATAGTAAAGATGAAAGAAATAAAAAGAATGACAGAACTAACTCCTCTGAGCCGCAATCTATGTCAAAGCAGAACTAAAGTGATTGACAGCTTGCATTAGTAATGAATAGAGTGGGGAAAAGCTGCCAAGAATCTGTAACAAGGTCAAAGCCTTCCAATAAAGAATTACATTAGCCACAAATCCTAGGTGGAACTGTGTATATACTTCAGCAGTGTGACTTTAACCGCAGTACTGCTTCTACTGTCTTATTGTGACCTTTTTCCTGGTTTTCTTCCTGGGTTACAGTAAATTCTTACTCCTCACCACACCTGTGAAGAAGAACAGGTGTAACATATCAAACTCCCTGCGAAATTATGAAAATCAGCAGATGAGGAGGAATTTTAATGGCACATTCCTGTTGGTACACACAAAAAACTTTCTGAACTATTGGTATGGTAATTGCCCTCCTTTCAATTCCCAGCATTCTTAAACACACTTGACATGGAAGGGAAGGGGATTCTGCATACTAAAAGCAATACTGTATCCATGACTAGTGCCTGCGTCACCCTAGTCACCTCAGAGATTGGACACAATCTTGTCTGCATGATATTACTCAGAGGATGCGATGTACGCAGACTTTCTGATGTACAGTATTTTAGTGAATGGATTAATGTGTCAGAGTGTTACTGCACTGTGCCACAATGTGCTACTATTTGCTTGGTGTGTGGAACAACAAGAATGCTCTGTCACCAAAGGGCCTCATTTGACATAAATGGGGCCATTTTATTGTATCAGTACTGCCTCTCTAAATCCAGCTAGCATTGATATGAGGTCTGCTCCAAAGGTAATGCCTCCTGGGTTATGATGCTGGCCCACGATATCAAGGTGGACACTGGCGGGATGGCAGTAGAGGCTGAACATTCCCACCAATATCCCATTACACTGCGTGGCTGCATGACAGACGGCAGCAGAGGGGCACCCTGACAGAAGGGTACCTGACATGGAAGTGTGTACGGAGCAGAAGCGTGTCACTGAATTCCTCCATGCAGAAAGATGGCACCCACTGACACTCATGGATGCTTGCTGAACACTGATGAAGATCAAACAGTGGATGTGAGCAGAGTGGGGCTGAGTGGTGCATTTCAGCAGCGGCGACAGTGACAGTGGCCACCTTTGCTGGTGCAGATGGTTTTGGGATGTTTATCAGGTTCTTGTTCATCACCAATGAAACTGCAAAGCTAATGCAGATCTAACAGTGATGACTACATTGAAAAATAGTGTTTTGTAGCTGAGAGTTTTCTCTATCAAAAAGTTTTATTGTATCTTTGTATCTGCTGTAGTTTCCATGGAAATAAGTAGGAGGCATTACTTTCTGAATTACTGACATATATAGAAACTTATTTATTGTCCATAATGCAAATGTAGAAAACTACATCTTTCAGTACACTTCGTACATCTCTGAAAGTTAATGGATACCGATTGATAATTTTATGTTAACATCCATTTGTACTCAAGTGAGTCACTTATTAGCACTTCTGCTTTACTTATTTCAGGAGAAAGTCCAAGTGTGGTCATGATAAAAAAAAATACTTTTTGCTTTAGAGCAAAGTATTGTCTTTTTTTTCTCAATCATGTATGGTAGAAACTTGGAAAAATGACATTGCAAATGAACCACATGACTCATTTCCAGTTCAGTTCCAGCTGAAAACAAAATTCAGCCTACAGGGCCCAGCAGGAACAGTAACTGGGAGTTATGCCACCAAAATGTAGTGGTGCAAACAGATCCACATGAAGCCTCCAAATCCCCATTGTCTCTAGTTGCATCTGCTATCTGAGAGGAAAGCTCATTTTACATACCTAGCAACCAAGCAGAAAACATGAGAAAGAAGGATTTTTTTTTCCTTTCGACATGTAAAACAACACCTCTGAGCTTGAAATGGTGCCAAAAAGCATATCTTGATCTTCCACAGCTTTACAGCAACACAGTCATTCACACCTGTGTGCTTTATACAGGTGCTATGAGGTCAGCTCAGGGAACTGCCTGGGAATTTGCTCTCTGGGCGAATCCCCTGGGAGCCGTGCAGCAGCATAACCAACTCTAGGCCAGAGCAAAGAGGATGAACTGGGACATAAGTTCCTACAAGCCAGCAAAGGGGAACAGCCTGGTGCAGTCAAAGCCACCTTTGTTTAGAAAGGGCTCAACATGGCTATTCTCAGGAATATGAGGGAAACAAGAAATGTTAAAAAAAAAACCCTGAGATAAAAACTGAGCCCAATCAAAACAGAGTGTCTAATATTTAATTAAATGAGCTTCAGCTGCCACAAGCTGGTAGCAATCTGCATGCCTTATATACTGTACAAAGCATGAATCACCAGGACTGGTGCTGTGGCTTGTTGGCTTGTTCTCAAATGAGTAAGACATGAACAATCCATCGCTGCTGAGATGGCTACTGCACTGCTGTAAAGACAGCACTGTGGTTAAAGCACTGCTTTGAGACTCTAACAAACTCATCAAATTCTGCATCTCTCTGGGATTTCACGGGTAAAACAAATTCTTGACGCTCCTTTCCGGGTGTTATTAATAGAGATAGCATTGTGAGCATATCCAAACATATTTCATCAGAGCTGAGTTGTAGGGTAACATGCACTAAGAAAACCCACGAGCAGACAGCTTCACTGCTACTCCCATAAAAAGGAATCATTGTTATTAATATAGGGCAATTACTCTGAAATACTTCCGGAGAAAGTATTCCTAAATATACACGGTGAATTTATGGCACGCCATCAAAGCACACAGTGGTTACACAAATGCACACTACTTGTTTTTTGAACAAGCAGAAAATTTTCTAGGTGAACGTTAACAGAGATGAATGTTGAAACATAGATGTCCTCCTTACACTTTATTTTAAAATGGGGTGAAAACCTCCCTTCAGAGTGGAAATATGAACTTTCTGGTTTTCAGCCCAGCATGAGCTCCTTTTGCCAGTTACATTATACACTGCTTTATTTATTTTAAAACAAAAGAAAATATAAAACATTGAATGTAGTTAAGGTTAAACATTGTCTTGAAGGATCTTATGTTAGAACAGAGCTAAATCTTTAAGCAGCATCCACAGTTAATTGTGACATACATAAGCATTAAAAAAAAAAGGTGCTTCTTTGAGTGATAAATGGACCTGCAGATTCCTCACAACATTCACTATAAATCAGAAAAGACCATTAATAAACAGTCAAAAAAGAATGACAGTTACTACAAGTATCTGCTCTCATACTTTGCCTAATATCATCAATGTCATGTTTAAACCTGACATCTTAAATCTGCGACATGAAAACACTTTAAGACAAAAGGCTTAGCTATTTTGAACAGCATTTTCTATGCTTTTTATTTTGAATGACAGCCAAAGAGAACAGAGAATTTTTAATTCTTTAAACTTATCTGGCTAAAAATCTTGCCTTTTAGCCTTTCTCATCAATACCAAGGTCCTTTTCCCGGGATTTTCTGGGCAAGCAGTTGACATGTCTTCCAGTAAGAGCTGTTGGTGCTCAGCACCTTCAAAATGGTGCTATGTGAGAGTCAGGTCAAAATACTGCAGAAAAAAGGACTGCAGTATCTGTGTGCCTGCTGAGGACAAGTTTGGAGCCAGTTTTCATTTAGACAGGAAAGACTAATTGGGACCACCAAAATAAGAGCTGCATTGCTGGATGCCTTCAAGAAGTGCTACGTTAGTACCTTACCTCTTTGGAACACTACCCACTTTCTTAATCCAGGCCAAGAGGAAGAGGGATGCAGGCACAGCCAGTTACTATCTGACCTGGAATGGTCTGTAGACAACCACTGTCTATTTTTTCAATGCAGACAAAATGACCTACACTTTCAGGACTGGTTAAATTATTTCTCATTTAAAACCTTCCAAGTAAGATGCTTTCATTCTGGATACACGTTCTTGAATTACAGGAAATTGATTTTTCAGTATCATCATCTATTTTCCTCAGACTGACGACAGGTTATTGTATTAGTAACCTGCTGGAGGTTCCTGACGAGCAAAGGTCAGGAAAACCCAAGGCCCTCATGGGTATAGAGGTAAATAAGCAAAGGTCGATTTCTCTTGAACTTCTTATAGTTTGCAACTTGAAAATCTTTCCTTCAGTAAGGTGTAAAAGTGTTCTTTACACATCTGCCCAGGCAGTCAATCTCCTAATGCCTGATATTCCTAATGCACAGTGGTTAATTGCCTGTTATATGAGACTGGAAGCTCTCTTGCTCATTAACAACAAAATGAGGAGTGAGGTGTCACTCTACTGGAAGGGAGGTGGAGAAGTAGTGGCTTATTTCTTTTCTGCATTAGAATTAAACAACAGCAACATCTACAACAACAGAAAAATGCATCCCTCTCTAGTTTTGTCTGCAGTATTTGGGATAGCGTAGGCAATACAGTTTAATTAACAAAGGACAGTGCCCAAATTCTAACCTTCACAGAATAAGGAAGAACAAACTGTAAAACAGATTGAGCAGGACTGATTGCTTCTGCACCAGGTTTCCAAGACAGCTCTACTAGTGTTTGCATCTCCTGCAAATGCTCAGGGAGAAACACAAACATGGCCCAGGCATGAAAGGCTCACTCTGAACTTCACTGCTGAGCTGGAAACTACTTGGTAGTAACACTGCTTGGCTGACCTGTCTGACTTTGCAGACCAAAATCTGTGTGGCTAGGAGAGCCAAACTATAAGTCCACATCATGCCTTCAAAACTCTGGAACAATTTAGTATCTTAACCAATGCTTTGTTTCTTCCTTTGCTTTCTAAAAAAAATAAAAAACAAAAAAAATCCCCAAAATGTTCTTACAAGGGAGTTATGCAGAGGCTGCTGTGAGAAAACATGGTGTGGCAGCATGTTCCTCCCACCACACTCAAGTTGGGCTGGATTCCTGCACCAATGGGACTTTGACACAGGCAGAGTTTTTGTGCTGAAGTTTGTACTTGCTAGTTTTGAAGTGAAGAGGCTGTTATCTTTACATCTGAATTCATGAAACATCACTTATCATCCAGGTTACAGATGGACTCCGGATACATTTGGCTCCAGAGTTTGGAAAACTCACACTGCATATCTGGGGTTTGGGTTCAAGCCCATCTTGAATATAAATTTAGAATGAAAGAAATACATACAAATACTAGGCACATTATAGTACATTGCCAGCTGTTTTCTTCTACTTCCAAGACTGTTTCTGAGAAAGTAATTTTTATTTTATTTTACTATTTATTTTTATTTTATTTTTTGGTATGTGGTGGAATATGTGAGTGATGACAAGCTGGTATCCCTGAGTTCAGTGTGAACCTGACCTCATTCTCAAGTTTAGGGTGCCTCTTGTTCATGACACATGCCTTCCTAGACCTCTCAGGCTACATTCTTTATTAGATTTGGTGAGAAATGGAACAGTGCGCTCACAGCCTTTTTTTTTATTTTCCCTTGAAAAATATCTGTGTTCTATCTGTGCTTCAGTGACAGCCTGCTGCTCATTTTCCAAGGAAATTCATGCCAAAAGTCCAGATAGCAGTTGACTCACAGGCTGGTATAGACAGAGCTGGCCTTGTGGGTCATGTTCCCAACTGAGTAATGGACTCACTGTATTATCACTGGCAAATCTTGCAGGTTGGAATTTTCAAGCAAAAGGAAACAAAATCAAATTTGTTTTGTGATTTGATTATTTTTTAATGCTACAGTTGATTCATTTTTGTTTATTAATTTGTTGCTCCAATGGTTTTTATGTGCTGCAATCCCAAATAGGTCCCTGTCTATTATCATGTTTTATATAGATATGGGAAATGAAATGCAAGTCTGATACAATTACAGTTGTGTGCTGTGCAAGACAATACTGCAAACACAATGACAGCCTAAAAAGCTGCTTAGCAAAACGATCTTAATATACAAGGCAGTGTGAAAATGTAAAAAGAATCTATAATGACAACAAAGATTAGCCATTTGCTCTCTAACCTTATTTACAGAAGCAATCAGAGGTATTCAGGTCGAGTTAATGACCCTGTCTTCAATTAATTCAATTGTCTACAAACAGCACTGATGCAGTGGTTGTCTCAGAGTCTGCCACATAGTCTCTGAGGGAATACATAAGATTCCATTAAAAGTGACAATAATAATGCATTTATTAAAGAAACACTGTTGTATTATAAATAAATTCCTGATTTTAAATTATGCCCCATGCTTTAACAGAAATTCAATTACTGAAATAATAAAAAAGACGGTGTATTTGCCAAGTGCTTGGACTATAATTTGGCTGCTTAGTTACCAGCAGTTGGCTCTTCTGCAACTTCTCGTTCACAGAGTATTTCTTTTGAATAAACGCCAGAATTTTTCATACAAATTTCATGAACAAGTTGCAAAATGAAATTTTGAGCTTTTGAATCCAATTATGAAAGACATAACTAAATCTATTATTGAAAAAATATTCTTGAAAGCCCTTCTTGCTGTTGTTCAGCTCTGTGTAGTAATTGAGGTAAGCACAGGTGCTGTTCATTATGGGCCATTGTGCACCATCTGAATTCTGGGAACTGTAGAATTCAAATAGTTTCAGCTCTGTTTGTGTGAATAACAAACAGACATGATTTGGAGGTTGTTTGTACGAGCTTGCACATTGCTCCTCTGGGACTCCTAAGGCACCTGTGTACCCTTCTGAAGCCAAAACAATATCATTTATGTTCTGGCTATTCTTGCTACAATGATTTTGCAGGAGTAACATATTTCCCCACTCTTCTTCCCCCAGGCTGCTATTAACAGTTGAAATATGAACAAAAGAAACAAGGACATAACAATTATCTAATATACTGGGGACGAGAAGCTGCAGAGAAGTTCTGTTAGGTTTGATGAAGTTCAGGCAGGGAATACCTGTCGAGAAAAGCAGGAACTGTTCATACTTAGTTTTGTTCCCTTTCTAAACCAGTTTTCATGGTATACAGTTAGGCATAAAATACAATTTCATTTCTTTCCCAAGTACCGGTATGTACTCTCTCTTTGGGGCACAGCCATGGGCTAACGACTCACCCCTCGTCCTCAGACCTTTTCTATGTAAAACATGAAGAGGTGCATGCACCTTGCATCCTGCTATATGAGTGCAAATGAGAAACTGCTGACAAGTCATCCTACTGGATCCCACAGGTGTCTGCAGCCATATGGCAATGCGCAAATGGGCCTTGGCTCTTCCAGGGATCACAGGTTCTCACCTCTGTGTATTTCAAAACATGCTGTCTTGACAGTATATTTCTGCTGATGGTGATTATTTACCTTATACTTGTATTTGTTAATGTATTACTGGTAGTTATCAGCAGAGATGCTATTAAAACGACTGGGGATGGAGCGTGTATGTGTGAGAGCAGCAGCCAGGCAGCCCAAAGAAAGGAAACATGGAACTGAAGTTCCTGCAGTCTCAGTGTTAAACTGAAAGACTTTTTCTTTTTTTTTTTTTTTTCCCCGATGATTCCTGTGCAACTGGAGCTGCCACAGTTCAAGCACTTCTGAGAAAACATCAAGCTGATGGGAGATGCTATCAGACAACACTCTGCAGGGTTCAGCAAACACAAGAACTCCTCGAGCAGGTAGAAGATATAGATATGATTCAATATCTGCACTATGATTCCTCAAAACTTGCAGCAACGAAAGTTAGATGACTTATCATTTGAATTCACGTATGTCAAATGTTGTCTGCAGTTACAGCTGCAGACTTTAGTGCCACCTGGAAGCCAAATTATGACTCAGGAAGGGAAAACAACTCCATACAACAAACCAACAAACCAACAATTAAAGAAGGTAATGACTTTCCTAAATTTCAGGGGGAAAAACAAAAACAAAAACAAAACAAAAAACTTGCAAGAAGGGTTGGGATCTCAGTGGGTTGCTTGGTTCCCATATTAGAATCTGGCTGGTGACATTGGAGAGGACTATATTTACATTAGACTCCAGACTTCTAAAGAGGGTTGAACTGGCAGTGAGACATAAAGAAAATCCCCTATTCAGTGTCTGCCTTCAGCTCTTAACAGCATACTTCTCTTTCAGCTAGAAAACCAGAAGGAATATGAACAAAAGTGGGTATTTCCTTCCAGCTGTGGGACCACACATAGAAGGCAGGAGAAGGAACAGGAGAATGCGAAGGAGGTGGAGAAGGAGAAGGAAGCTGAGAACACTCACAGTCCAGAAACACTTCAGGAACTTTAGTGGAAGACATATTATCATGCCAAACTAAATGTTGAATGAAGTTTAACAGCAAAAACAATGTATAAAAGGATGAGAAAAAAGGAGTTTTGTTGGGTAAGGCAGAGACCAAAACTGTTCCATTCAAGTTCCAAGCCTCATGCAGTGGAATTCCGAGAGCACAAAGCTACATTTGTATACAGGTACTGCTTTTAAGTGGGAATATGCCATGTTTTAATACATGGGTGTCAATTACTTGGGGTTTAGGCTTTTTCACTGGTGATCATTAAAGAGGATTATTTGTATTCTGCAACCTGTACCTTAACAGTAAACCAAATTCCTATGAAAAGTTAATTACCATCACTGAGAAAAAATAGTTTTAAGTCTAGAGACTTAGAGTCTTAGAAGACTGGGTACAGACTTGATTTTTGCTGCATTTTGTTCAAGTTGTATATATACACATTTAATACAATCATCCCAATACACACTTGCACTTCTGTATAACAGTAAGAGAGAATCAGGAGAAAGGCATTTGCTATGTCATTTCTTCAACTTAGCAGCTTCTGATCACATGAGGGGAAGCTGCCCATGGTCTGTGGGAATGACTTGGTTTCAGCTGGGACAGAGTTGATTTTTTGCACAGTATTTGGCACTAGGAGAAAACACTTCGGCTCTAGGAGAAAAGCAGTGTCGATAACACGCCAGTGTTTTAGTTGTTGCTGAGCAGTGCTCTACAGAGCCAAGGATGTTTCAGTTTCTCAGCTTCTTGCACTCCCCTGCCAGCAGCGGCTGTGGGGCACAAGGAGCTGGGAGGGAACAGAACCAGGACAGCTGACCTGAACTGGTCAAAGTGATATTCAGTATTGTGTAGCAATGTGTGAGAAAACTGTAACACTGAAGGGAGTTGGCTGGGGGAGCTGCTGGTGCTTGGGGAGCTGCTGGGTATGGGACAGCAGGGGTGAGCAATTACTTTGTGCATCACATGTTTTGAATATGTGTATATATTATTACTATAATTACTGTTATTTCTCTCTCTTCTTTTTTATCTCTGTAAACACTTTTTTTTGATTGCTTGTTTGTTTTCCTCAACCCATGGGTTCTACTCTTTCTTCTGATTCTCCTCCTCATCCCAGTGGAAAGGGAGCAGTGAACGAAGGGCTGCGTGTTGTTCAGCTGCCTGCTGGGTTAAACCACAACAGGGAGAAAAGCTGTTTAAGTGGCATAGTCAAGGTAATTTGCCACAGCCATTTCTTTCTTCCCAGAGAAACTAGACACTGCATGAGGGGCAACAGACTTTGTCCTTCGAAAGGAAGTGTGAGCACTTGCTTTGTGTAGGGGATGCCTTCACAGGTTTCCATATTGTGTCTCAAGCTTGCGACATGTTGCCACAGTCCTGAACTGGGCAAGATTCAGAATGCCAGATGCGGGAGTCGCGAAACACAAAAGAAAATTATTTGCAACTCTGGCTTTAAGGGAAAGTACAGGAGAGAAAAGATAAAATGAGAACTGAAAGAAGTAACAGATGAAAGGGGCAGCCAGCCAGAGTCTGTGATAGAAGACAGACAGAAGAACTGGCAACTCTTGGGAAGAACTGTGGAGATACAAGAACAAGTGAGTAGCCACAGCCGCAGAGAAAGAAGGGCTCTGCCATTTTGTTCAGAATACATATGAGTGGCTTAGAGTTTGTGGACTGAAGATGGCTTTACATTTAATAGAGCCCTGGACCACATGTCTTTTGGGAGGTACCACAGCTAGGTAATGCTATGAGAAGTGTAAACATTTGGCCCACAAAAAGCTTTGGAAAGACTTAGCTCTCAATCCTACTGAGATCTAATAAATCGTTTTGTCATTCCTTACTCCTGCTGAAAACCCTCTTCTCCTCTGCAATAATTTAATTTACTAAATGCCTCCTCTACACAACTGGAGAAAGCAAAGCCTCACTCTCCTGATCTTCATGTTAGCATAGCTCTGTATATTTCTTCAGTTCAGCCATAGCTGTGACACCACTGTGTGATAAGTTATTCAACTGAACGGAACTGAAATATGGCCTGAGATGTTCAGACATAATGTGAGGAGGTTGACACTAGCAGCAGTGCAGGCAGACATTTAGGCAGATTATAATCATTCAAGTAGCAATTTAGCTCGGTTACCAGAATTAATAATCTTAACTCAAATTCTTACGAGAAAGCAATGAAATAATTAATGACTGTGAATGCAAATGAATGAGACACTTGTTTCATACCAAATCTGAAGCAACACCTCTTATAGCACAGTGGCCTCCATCACAACATAAGGTCATTGCCTTAAAACTGGTGTGGGGAGAAGGGCTACCTAATTATCCCCCGTATCACTTTCTGCAACACCCAAGTGACTTGGAACAGGTATCTATTCAAGTGCTGATACAGGTCAGCCCTGCACAGCTCCTGAAGAAGGCTGGAGGAGAATAGCACAAGTGGGCATGGCTGAGGGCCAACGGAGCATTTAGCTGTCACTACTCCTACAGCAGATTCACATGTACTGAAAAGTAGGCTTAATGAGGGTGTGTTAATTTATATCCATCCGTAAGAGCATTACAGGGCTCTAACACTGACCAACCATGGGTCTAACAGGTTTTAATACTCTGATGCTCTACGCGGACCAGAGAAAGTTACAGTCATGATAACATCCAATAAGCCCAATACAAATGGACATCAGCCAAAGTGAGTTCCTGTATGTCAGATATTAAATATGACTAATGTTATTCGACAGTGTTCACAGAAGGTGCATTGGAGTCTCACTACTTCCTTATCATTACCACGGAAAGAGAAAGGTAAAGCACTGCAGGAATATAAATAATTTGAAAAGCCTCATAGACAATATTCTACTGTGCACCTCATTTGCACTTAAAAAAACCTGCCCTACAGACCTTATGTACTTTTAAGATTCATCTGAAAGATACATGAAGAAGTCTTCCAGTCAAAAATGTACATATTTAATGGAATTAGATCTCTAGGCAAGAAAATGTCAGAAGAAAAGGAGAAATATTAAAGTGAATGCAGGGTGCTCCTTTCTAGTGCTTTCCTGCTTTGATAAATATCTTCTGGGATGTCATTTACTAGAAAGTCATGATTTAACAAAAAGAAAAACTGCAGTATAAAATATACTCTCTTTATTGCTGAAGTAAGTTGCTATTTTCATATTTTCCCTCTGTATTCTGCTTTTGTCAGCCAGAGGCCTTGATATTTGCTTTTATATCATCCCTATTGAAAATGCAGTGCTTATTGTGAAATATTCAATTGCAGAGCTCTTCTGATTACATGACAAGGGGAGATCACAGGGATCTGTACCGCCACAGTCCTTTCTCTGCCTTCCAGTATCATGCGAGGGCAAACAAAATTAAAATAATAATAATAAATAAAAAGTAAAGAACCCTGATTGCGGTCTTCAGTAATCACCTTGGGCCCAATGGACTTGAACAAAATCCTTTGTTCAGTCCCAGTGGCTCCAGTTGTCGTTGCTGAAAAGCTGCTGAGTACCTGCAGTGGCCTTCACCCCTCTGTTGCTGGCAAAATGAAAGCTCCTGAAGATATCAATTCAGATGCAGTCCTGTAGAGGCCCACAGCCTGGACCTGGCTGGCAGTTTGGGTAGGGGTACTGTGATCTACTTTAACTAATGTAAATGATCTTGTGCTCCAGAAGTGATGCAAAGGTTGCACCACAAATTTTCCTCAGAGTGGGACTTGAGAAGTGCAACCCTAATCAGCAATTCCCCAGAATGGGTAGCAGAGCTCTGAGAAGCCCCCTCCTCCCCCCAGGGATGACCTGACAAAAAAAATAAATTCTCATTAAAATTGGTATTGCTGCCAGCAAGAAAATTTCAAACTTCCCTCTAAAGCAATCCATCTCTGTTCAGAAAATTCAAATACAATATTTTGAGTATCATCCACAATGAAATATTTTGTTTTATTAAATTGAATTAAGGTGTTTGACATAATAAGTTGAGCTCAGAGAGTAGTCTCCACTGAGAGTTTTAAGTTGTCTCCATCCTGTCTTTGAGGGATGAATCTTGTACAGCATAGTGCAAAGCCAATGGAAACTTTCAATCAATTTAATAAAAGTATGTTGCTTTCAGGACTGTCAAAATATTTTATTTGACTTGAGATAGTTACGAAAAACCACTTTATATAGCTGAATTCATATGTTTCAGTTTACTTCCTGAATAAAAATGGCCAATTTTTCAGGCTACACTTGAAATTTCCTAATTCTTCTGCATGACCAATGACTGTGTTATTTCACATACTTTTACAAGAAGACAAAAGAGAATCTGCTAGGAGTTCTCAGCCCCTTCTCTACATCTCAATGTAGATTTGTGCTGATATAATTATAAAAGTGATTTTTTTTTTCTGCATACTTCCATGCCATCTAGGATGCACATGTTGCATGGATAGCTGCATATAGTATGATTTATTCTATGTATGAAGTCTTTCATAAAATTTCTTACACCATGTGCATTCCCCACAACAATTAACTGAATCCAAAGGAAAAGCTTTAGCACTTCTCGTTTCTACAAGGGCTTTTAAGATGCTGAATCTTCGGAACTGAGCCAGAAAGTTCTGAAAAACACCACAGAGATTTTGGCAAAGAAAAGGCCATCAGAGAAAATCAGGATTCTTACTTAAAACTCTTGTTTTTAGACCACTGTACTAGATTTTACCAGAGCCATCTCTCCAACTTAATGGAAGCAGAATGCTGCTGCAGTGGAATACAACCAGTGACATCCATTTATATCTTGCTCAATGCCTGCACATCTCCCCCACACATATTCCATACCGATCCACATTTTCACACATCTGCTTCCATCTGCATGTGGGGAATTCACCCTACAAATGCCAACACTGCATTACCTTGAGGATGTTCCTTTCATTCCAAACACGGTATCGTTTTGTGTACCAGATGCTGAAGCGGCCACATCATCATCTGTATCAGCCCTCACTGCACCAAACTGCTTGCACCTCAGAAAAGAGCAGTTTCAGGCTGTTCACAACCCAGGCAGGCATTTCTGCATCAGTTACATTCACTTCACACTTTAAAGACTTTTTTAAATGCTGTTTTTGCATTTTGCAAAATGAGATGTGTGAAGGCCCCTCGGTAGCTGTCTGGGACGTGTGATGCATGTAGGTATGTGTTCGATCACAGTTACTTGTTTCTACACAGAATTTCACTGCAACTGTATGTCTTGGAGGAACTGATCCAGCTCACATTAACTTGACTGAGAGCTGGAGCTGGTTCCAAGCCACACTGGCAAAGTGCTACTGCTCTGAATTACAAAAAAGTAAACCGAACTTCCACAACTTTAGAGGGAAACATCATACTCTTCTTCCTTCTTTCTGTTTGGTTTTACTGAAAGTATTCTCAGCTTTAAGACAAGATCTCCCCAAACATTTCTGGTGACTCAGAACAGAATCTGTCCATACTTGCAGAGTTAAGGCTATGATAAGCTCAGCTATGTAAGACAAGCTTTTATTTACATTCTATTTAATAAGTAGGATTAAAAAAAATCTTTCATCTCGAGAATTAGCTTGCTTACCCAAAGCAACAAGCTGTCTCTCTTCTCTGTATGCCTCATATACCTCATGGCTTCAGCAATGAGCCCTTACCATCTTGCCAGCTTTCTCTTTTTCTGCAGTGCTTTGGAGCCAAATTCTCTGCTAGGTACCTCCAAAGAAATCAATAGAGATATGCCAGAAGAGGTTTGGATTCATAGCACAAAGCCTTCACTGCTATAGAATGATGCTGATCTAACAATGTGAATGGAGAAAGGCTGTTTCACACTACCTGAGGACTGTGCATTATATCTGTAATGACAGCATGGCTATCAATGGCATCTGTGTCTCTCTGCTTCCAGCCTGCAGATGATTTTAAGTTGTCAGGTGCATTTTCTGTTATTAAATGTAGTGATTTTCTCCTACATGCTGGGTAGTCCTGTCAGCCCACTGACTGAAGCAGTACCCTTGTTCCTAATATGGCTAAGGGAGAGCAATGGCCCAGTGCTACAAGAGTGCTCTGGCTACTCACAACCAAGGTCAAAATATATTCTGGTGGCATTTAGTAATTAAGATTTCTTCCTTTGCAATCTGCAACAAGAGACACTGCAAGAAGTGGTGGAGACGTTGCACTCCAGCCTCCTGCTCATTGATGTTCACATGGGGAAAAACATATTTTGCTACTGACTTTCTGAGCCATGTTGAGAAATTTATTTCAATAGCATCAGTCATATAAAATGATAAAAATGGTGCAAATCATACAAAGGAAGAGAAGCTGACTTAGCATGATTTGAGTTTATGCAATGAATAAGGTTACTAATGAATTGATGGAATACTAATTGTCCCTCTCTAATAAATGCATTAGAACATATGTTTTAATGTGCATCTTTTCTCGTTGTTTCGGACACAAGAATATGTACGAAGCTGGGAAAAAAACCCAACAAAAACGACCAGTGATACAGAAAGCAGACAGTGAGAGACAAATGGAGGGTTATGCAAGATTTAAAAAAAATACCACGGTCACTTCCTGGAAAAGAAATCGCCCAAAGAGCCCAATAACTTTCCCAATATGTGCAGTGAATGACGACATGAATGAGACGTATTGTTCATCACGGTACATAAATAATGCCTAATGCCAAACATTCATTTAGCACTCTACAGCACAGGACTTCAGCTGCTGAGGAGCGAACAGCATTATATTAGGAAATCAAGTGCACAGCTTGATGTGAGCCTGATTCTGGGGTGCTGGCACTGCACACTTCAGAACCCTGCTATGTAGCCCTCATGCAGAGCTGGGCTGTGCCCCAGCCCGCAGACAGCACTATGAGAGCATCCCTTCCCTGGGCACGAGTCTCTTCTGAACCTTTTGCTCTCCCCCAGGCCTGGCAATGCTCACTGCCATAGGCTTTGAATTGTGGCACGTCTGCCTTCCACCTCTTGTAGCCATAACTCACTGCTGAGGCATTTCCCAGCAACGTAGCACATGGGTGTCATCAGGCCTCTAATCGTTGGAGCACTGGGGTCTAAAAGGAACTCTGTAATATCAATTCTTCTAATGGTATTAAAGGAGGCAGTATTACTTTTCATTTGTCCAAGGTAATCTAATTCAGTGTAACGTAGTCGAAATTTCATTTCCTATATCTTTATTAAAGCAGTGCCACTCTTCAAAGAGAAATGTTAGTAGAAGAAAAAGTAGAAATTGTTTTTATTGTTTAGATTTTTTTCAAAAGGAAACAAGAAAGGCTGAAGGTAGACTGGCTCCATATTAGCTTGTTATCAGCCATGAATCATAGAGATTTAAAGTAGAAAATTAAAAAAAAAAAAAAAAAAAAAGACTTGCAACTGCAATGTATTCCAGTTTCCAGTGATTGGAGGGATTCACTTAAATCTCACTGAAGGAGTTCTAGTTTAGTCAGGCTATCTGCCAGATCTTACAAAGAGCAAATATTTATTCCAGGGGTGTGCACCAGATACTTGTATAATTGAATGGACTTGACAAAGTTTGGGGTATGTTTTTGCTTTGTGACATATAACTTCATCCGAAATGTTCTGCTCCCATCATCCTGCACTGGGACAGGGAAGTCTTTTAAGAAACATGGAGTTCTGTGTTTCAAAATGTTTGAAATAAGGTGGAATGCCCAGGTGCTATTTGCTTATAGAAACATTTATTTTAATGCTTTCATTAGTGCCTTTACTGCAAGCAAAGTATCAAAACTTCACTGACAAATATTATGAGAATATAGTAAGGCAAATCTCAAAAGATGCTCAGATTACCAACAAATGACGCTGTCCTATAGTACCTTGCTCAACAGTAAATGAACTACAGAAGCACTAATCACTTTGAAGTTAATAAAGCCTATATTGGCTTTCAATAATTGGCATTTATTTAGCTGCTATGATTGTAGCTATTTATTTTTAGCTGAGCAATGTAAGATAGCAGAATTTTCACCTTTCACAAGTTTTAAATCCCTGCAGAATTGACAGAAAAACTGTAACCACAAATTGGTTTGCAATTTTCCTCTTTCTTCCCAGAGAGCTCTATATGGTTATATTATGAACCTTGCTTCAAACAAACTGCTTCTGACTTTTATGATCCTTTTGTGATCTAAATGGCTATCTCATAAGATATTCCACTGCAGCTCCTTTTTCAATTGCTTTTACTGTGAAATGGCATTCTGGAGATTTCTGGGGACCATTTCACACTCTTGCGGTATTGATTTGCTAAACCTGATGATAGGTTTATACTTAAGATGCAGTCTAGTATATGAATGAAGTGTAAAGCTTATGAAGAACAGATTCAGGACTTTCAATAACCCCATCTTCTTGATGGGGCTTGCCTCTTTAAAGTAGGTTAGTGTCCCACACTAAATTTTTGACTGCAGGGTGCTATATGGGCTCCATTTCTAATTGTAGTGGCATGTAATGCTTCCATTACACTGAACTGCAGTCACAGAAAAGCACGGGGAAGGTTAATGCTAGTAACTTGTAACTTTCCAACGTAAGGTCAGAGCAAATAGACAACAGTGCTTGGGATCTGAAATGGGAAAATACACGTGAAATTGTTTCTTGAGTTCTCACTTATGAGGTTGACAGAGGATAGATTTTCTCCTGGGTACACTAGAGAAGTGACAACAATACTAAAGTCTTTGGGCTTTGTTGTTGCATTTTTCTTTAAAAGGCTGATCATTGTGCAATGTCTATAGGCCTAAGGAAAAATCATCTCTGATGAAGTCACAGCATTATAAAGAGTTAGAAATATTTTTATGAAGTAAATGGCACTTAATATTTACAGGGCCAAAACACAAACCCGTGATTGCGCCTTTATTCTGGGAAATGCAATGAAATTAAGAGATGCACCCAGGTAACTCAGCTGAAGCAGAATAAAACAATCAGGCAATCACAACTACAGTGGGGAGCACACATAAAGCAAAGAAACACCCTGCGAGAGCCCAGGAGCTGAGGTCCAGCACATTTTGTTCTGGAGAAGAACAGGAGAAGAGAGAAAAGGGAGAAAAAATAAATGCTGTATATTTGAGCAGCATTGCACATACAACCATGTGAACACGACTTTGCTAGTGCTCTTCTAGTGCTAATGAACTCATGTAGGAGGGTGGAAAAGCAAGACAGTGAGGTCCTGGGAGTTTCTGGAATGGAGGCTGTATTTAGGTCTCTGTATGCCTATATCTGGGCAAATTAAAAGGAAGAACTGAGAAATTCAGTGCAGCTGATGGCACAGGATGAAAGGAACAGGGAATCCTTTACTCTTTCACCAAGATTGCTAGAGCAGTGATTAAAATATCATTTCACTGTAACACAATTATATGTTAAAAATGGAATCAAGATGGCTACTTTCAAAAGAGAAACAAATAAACATGCTAGAGTATGTGTCCTGAACAACCCCCTGCACATATCAGACACACGGCTTTATTTCTGAAATGTGTGGATAAATTCTGGACTCTGTGTGTAAGTGATAATATGATTGTGTATATCTGGTGAATGAAGTCCAATTGCTTACTGATATCAAACAAAGGAAGAAGCTTTTCTTGCAATTTCCGAAATAAAGGAAGATAACACTAGTTATTGCTGACTAGGGTGAGCTATTGCATACAGAACAACTTTTGCATGATCATTTCTAGCTGGATGTCTGACTTCTTTCTTCCTACTTTCAGCCACTTCCATCGCTTTGTTTTGTTTTTGAATCTCTATCCCTCTGCGGTGTATGACATGCACTCTCTTTTAAATGTCAAAGTAGAATGAAATTTGGGATTTTCCTCAGTATAATCTTCATGCCAAAATAGGAGCATATGAAACAGAAGAACTTGCATTGCTGCAAGAACACTGACAGCAGGCAGTACTTGAAGAAATTCCTATGCAGCGGGTTAGCAAATAGACAATCAGAGCTGCTAAGCTTTCAATTGACGGTTAGGGATTTTGAAATGGGTTGCATTGTGAGTTTTTGTTTGTTTGTTTGTTTGTGTGTGTGTGTGCAGTTCTGTGTCTTGCTAAACTGAAGCTGTACATATGTGCAACAGAAGCTGAAAAGTTCATGCCCTCCAGGAGCTTCAGACTTACATAAGGAGTCCTGCAACACATTTCAAGGTTTTACAGGGCTTTTAAGTTCTGGTAAGCTATCCATTACAGATCACATACATTGCCCAAATCATCTTCATTACTGTATTACATTTTTATTATAGATCTGGCAAGAAATATCCATCAAGACTAAAGCCTAACTTACTTTCACAGTAGTTATACGATAGACCTGGATATATTATATTATATATTAACAGTCTGGGTGAGAGAATAGGAAGTATGCTTGCTAAAATAACAAATAATTCCCATGGCATACTTGTGTCTAGATGCTCCTATTTATTTGCCTGTCTGTCTGTCTGACTGTGTGTCTCTCCACCTATATATGTTCAGACAGATCTATGGAAATGAGACCTACACAGCTGGATGCAGTAGAGACAGTGGTGCACATTGGTTCTGTCACACACCTAAAACTTTTACCTTACTTTTGCCTCTCAGATCTTTTTCTTTCACCAGATTAAAATTGTCTGTGTGCTGAGATAAATGCCTTGGTGTCTGTATTTGTTGTTGTTCGTTTGTTTTTTTCTTTCCCCCACAGTGTCTACAGATTATTAATACAAGGTACCTTGGGCTGTTTGTAGCTGAACATGCCTTTGCCCTGTACACATATGGGTTGTGTACACAACTACACCACTTCAGAAGGTGCATTTCACAACACAGACCTTAACATCCACTCTCTGGATAAGGGGGGACTGAACTCAAAGGAAATTTAACAAGAATTATTCTGTGATAATCTTGTGAAGTATTTTGACAACGTCTCTGAAGACTTAACCAAACATCCCCAAAGCAAATGAAGCAGATGACACTTCTTCCTCCTTAACTTCATGCCCTGAGCTCCTATGAGTGGAGACACTGCCAAGGTCAGATTCCCAGCCTCAGTGAAGCTATGGGGACTAACAGCGAGCAAAAACTTGTCTGTGCTAGCAAAATACACCATAAGCAGCCCTCTACACTGCATCAAGGAGGGACTCAGCATTCTTGTTTTCAGAACAGCTTTACTAGGAATGATTCACTTGGAAACCCACTGTGACTACCAACCTCCGATCTTCAAACTTTGCTCGACAGCGTCTGCATTCCTAATGCCTTTGTTGGGTAAATTGAGTCTTATTTCAGGAAATCACACCGATTAGGCTTTTTAGACATAAGCAAAAAGCACAAGAAGTTTATCTTTAAGAGTAAAGAACTTTATGCAAATATGCTAGGAGGAGACTGAACAATCTGAAATATTCAGTGTTATTTTTCTTTGGATACTCTAGATAAATATTCACAATACACCAGCCACTTTTCAGTTCTGGTATCAATATCAAAAGACTGGAAAATCTTAAAACACTGAAAGACCATCTGTGCATGTTAGCAACTGCCAAATCTGCAACTGTGGTTTCTTCCCCGCTAATTCCATATTTTCATGATAGATTAATGGGCACCATTTATCCAGAATAAATAAATGTGGAAGTCCCGCCTTCCCCCTTCACCGCACCTCATCATTTTACTGATTTGCACCAGACCACTGAGCACATTAATGCAAGTGAGCTGCTGTCTGGATTCAAAAATGATCACACTTGGTAGAGAAGGAACACTTGGCACTGCCAATTTCTTTACAGACTGAAAGTCCTTGAAGTTGAAATAAAATATATTCAGAGAGCTCCAGACTACAAACAACACAGATAAACTGCAGAAGCTGAAGGATTTCTCTTTCCTTTCACCAAATTAAATTTGACCTATGTAAGGGCAGAAAAGCACACGGATATTTTACATTCACTACTCCTGTTTCACCAAGTGCCATCTTGTTATTTCTTTTGAGAGGCATTGCAGTCACAAACATTTTTACTTTTATTTTACTAATTTATGCCAGTTAGTGTAAAATTACAGGACTGAGAAGAAAGTCAGATAATCAAACCTTTACATGTGCTTTAAAGGAAAAATTTGTCCTATATATGGTCAGACTTACACAATTTAGAATTTGCTAATCTTTCCACTTAGTAATTTGCATGCCTGCATGCACACATATGCATTCAACAACATACATACTTCACAGTTTTAATAAGAGCGTCACATTTCAGAGAGCTCTTATACTATTCAGACTGCATTGATTTCCAGAAAATTTATTATTGTAGCTGTTACCACATACTTAACAGTCTGTTTAATCTATGAAAGTTTAACTATAGGCATCTAACACATTATCTGCCACCTCCATGATTTCTCTGTGTGTGAATGCGATGCTAATTGCAAATTTGGAATGCTAATAGTTCATAATCCTGTTAGACACATTTCTTTTAAGAGGAAGAGTTCTGCCCCTACTGTATGTCCCCATTCACCTTAGCTCCAAGTTTTGCTAAGAGGAGTAAGATGATACAGCCCGCTGGGGCATTTTCTGACAGATCTTATCCTGGCTGACTTTATTATGGCATATTTTGTCTAAAAAAAATTGCTAAGGACCAGGCATTCCATTGGCAAGACGTGAGCATGCCACATGCCACGAGGAGCCCTCATGCTGCGGATTTGTAGAAACAACACAGAGGATTGCTGCTGTGCAAGAGCTGTCTGTTGAAATTCTTTGCTGCTTTCTTAATAGTCTCTGTCTCCTCTCCTTGCTTGTAAGTACACATTAGCTTAAAAACAAAGCCTAGAAGTTCCTCCAAGTGAAGCACAAGTCAGGAGCCATGCATCTGTCTAATTCTAAGCGACAGAGAAAGAAGGTAGGGCAGCGTGGGTTCACTTTGAGCCTAAACAACTAGCAGATTAAAATTTTTACTTATGTTTTCCACTAAGTAGTCTCCCACCTCCTAGTACACCATTGCTTCTAGTGAGGTAACTCAGAAATAAAAAGGTGAAATTAACCTAAAAGAAATGACTACAGAAATCAAGAGAAAAATGTAATCTTCTCTTCAAGATGCTTTTCTGGATCTTATTTGTTTTGCTAAACACAGACAACAAGAGCTAGTCCAATTCCTTATCTGTTTCACAGTTTTGAAAACCTGGACTATACCAAAAAATCTCTGCTGGATTTGTTTCCTATCTGCTTTATTTTTGTATATATGAAATGATTGGTTTTGGTGCAATTTCTTTATCTTTACATCAGTGTGTAAAGCAAGCTCAACCATATACATTCATAAAGTCAACAGCATATTAAATAGAACTTTGATTATTACTTAAGTAACAGACTCTGAAATTACTTAAGTGAAAGCCTATTGGGGCTCAGTGGGACTTGAGCAGATGATGAAGTATTTTGTGAATCAGAGTTATTTCCTGGTGACCATCTACGGCTGAGGTGACAAGAACTGAGAAGCAAGAAAAAATGTTGATACATTTGAAGAAATAATTTCTTCAGCCTTAGAATGATACTGACTGCACCTGCTTGTTCATGCAGAGTGTGGCAATGTCATCATTTTGAAGGGAACCAGTTATTCAGTCTCTAGATCAAAATAAATATATCAAGGCCTAGAAAGAAGAAGGAAAAAAAACACCACTAACCCATTAGGCAGTTAAAAAAATTAAAATCTTTCAAAAACCATGGAATTCCTCAATTATAGCTTATCCAAGATTTTATGGGGGGAAAAAGCTTGACTCCTTTGAGCCAACACTGTTTACAGTTGCTGCAATGAAAATTCTAATTTTGTGCTCTAATGAACACAAAACGATCCATAGTCAACCTTGGCAAAACTTATAATGACTGTGTAATTGAAGTGACTTTGTCACATTAAAAAAATTGTTTCATAAAACTGCAGTAACTGCCAAGAAATAAAACTATGGGAAGGGCAGTCCTGGGTATGTGACACAGAGAGCTGTATGCCTCTGTAGCTTGTAAACGTTGGGCTTGCAAAGCTGTGACACATTCATATGCAGTCGCCCTCCTCACAGCACCTTAAGGCTAATTGTGAATTACAGCGAGTGCTTCACCGTGAATGTGTGACACTGAATTTGCTATCTAAAAACAGTGCTTGTGCTGTCATGCTGTGTGCCATAGTCATTATGGAGGGAGATGACACACAGGAAGCTGGCGGGGGAACCTCAGTGTGAGTGTGCTGTGACACAAACCGAACTGACTCTCCACTTGAAAACTTCATGGAGAAGGTGCACCAAAGAGAGCAGTGAGATCGCAGACTTTTGGGAAGAACAGGGCTTCAAGCAGAGGCATGCTTAGAAGGCTCTCCAAGGAACCAGATTTCTCCAGAGATTCCCTAACAGAGCTAACTGACTTCTGACTGGCGCATGAGCGTGGGCCTATGCTCTCTGTGGTTTATGTTCTGGACTGGCAGCATTTATTCTCTGAGTGCCCCTCATCCTCTCTCTACACACTGAGCTCCCAATACAGCCCACACCTGTGTCCTCCAATGGGCACAGCACTCAGCCTCCCAGCCTTTCTGAACAGATGGGGACAGCAGAAGGAGAGAAGGTAAGTACCAGGAAAGGAGCAGCTCTGTGTCCACAAAGCATGTTAGTCTTTAACAGATGCTGTGTTGAAATACAGACGGATCAATTCGAATCTGAAGTTCAGACTTTCCTCTGATATAATTCCACTTGCACAGAACTTGGCTTTAAGTACCACAGTTTTGATTTCAAATATGAGTGAGCAAATATTTTATATTTATTTAGCACGGCAACGGCTTCAGCAAGGAGCCAGTGTAAGTCCTGTAAAGAATACTAATCACAAGAACTTTTTTTTTCTGAGTATTCCTTAATTATCTAGTGACTGGGCACCTAAATGTCTTCAGGAGAAATCAATAGACAATTCCTTCCCATTTTCACTGTGGTAAGGATTTATCCAGAGATCAGTGTTTCAAAAGACTTTTCACAGAGCTCTTTCACTTTAAAAACTAATCTGATTCAACATGAAGTTCCATTATGAAGAAACTGTTCAATGCGATGACACTGGTTATGGAAAATTGAAATGAAGTGAGAGGAACCTAACATCAACCCATAGGAAATTCTGCTGTCTTTGAATGACACGAGCAGCTCAATACATCTAATCATCAAAGAAAAGCCCACTGGGAACCGAACTACAGCTGAACTGCAGAGGGTTGCTACTTGATTGCTAGACCCAAAAGTGCTAAGCCATATGCTGCTTATTCCTTTGTCTTGGTAGCTTACAATGATCGATACGAGGACGGCTCTCCTCTTCACCGTGAAACAATGAAGACAACAGGAATTAGGAAACAGAGTATAGGGATTATATTTTACAATCCTAATTTTTAAATCCGTCAGTTCCTGGAGCTCAGTGCAGAAAATTCCCGAGTGCAAATGCTTTTGCAGCTTTCTTTAGAAAGATATATTTTTTTTCACCATTCTTGTGCCAGTCTCCTTGATTTTTCTTCCTTGCTCACCCGTCTCCCTGAATCAGCCTTTTCCCAGCACTCCTCCAGCCTCCACACAAAGGCACCACAAGGTCAGCGTAGGGCCCCGGTACGGGGTGCCCCGCACGTCCCTTCTCCTGGCTAGAGGCAGAACGCACTCTGTCTACAATATGCTTGGCTTCCACTTGACAAGGCCTGGAAGCCACTGTGTATATTTGAACCTACATCCCATAGGTAGAGAGAGCACACTGCTGTCGAGATGCAGCCCACTTCTACAATTAAAGAGCCAGCAAGCTGACAGGGCCTGATGGATGAGCTGATCCTGAACACACGTTACATCTGTAACGTGAGAGTTACACGACTCACAGCAACTCGCTGCACGACACAAAACAAAGATCAGCTCAGACGTTACAAGAGCCCCCACTCCAACTATGCTAATCTCTTCTTTCATCCATGATCTTTGCAAGTGACAGAGCGTTATGGTAAAATGTTCGGCACTTAAAAGAATATCTGCAGCCTCTCTGCCACTATTAATAAAAATATTTAATGCTCTTGTTGGGAGGCGCAATTTGATTACTGAACTGTTATCCAACAAATCCTGAAAACAATTCAAAGTGAATTTCCCTAATATGTCTATTTTTCTATCCTGCCAGAAGGGCTGCTAATGAATTTGCTGCTTGAATGAACAGACAGATTGGGAACTATAACTGTGCTGGCCTGGGCAACATGGCACTGGCACCAAAAACCTATTTGTACCCATGAAAAGTTCTCTCCAGAGTGCGTATCTCATCCAGAGGTGATTTTCCAATAAAATCAGCCTCGATTATTGCAAGTGCAGGAGCAATCCCTGAGGGAGTATATCAGGCAATTCAATACTAGGAAATGTTGTACTAGGCAAAATTAACCTTGTAGCAGTGTTATTTCCTTTCTTTTGTATTCATCGATCCTAAATGACAGGAATTTTTTTTTTCTGTTTCTCTCAAATAGCAGAAGATTTTTTTTTGTACTTATATTAAGAAAAACCAAAAAACAAAACAGAAAAAAAAACAAAAAACACCTCAAAAAGAGGTTTGAAAGATACCTGTTTTTCTTCACATATTTTACCACCAAAGTAAAGGGCTGTTTGCTATGTGGCAAGCTCTTTTTGAGGGATATATCAGCAAGGATAACAAGGAGAATACTTTGATATCAAAGAGCACCACCCTTCTTCTGTCCTATCTCAATGACCTCACAAGGCAGAGCAAACCTACTACGAGTCCTGCTCCAAAAGTAATGCTTCCTTATGATGTTGGCCTATAACATCAGAGGTAAATGTGATGAATGGAAGTAGATCCAATATTCTCCAACCAATCTTCTGTTTTTGTTGTTGTGTGACAGATGGCAGTACAGGGGCAATCTGACTGAATGCCATCTGACATGGAAGTGCAAATAAAACAAAGATGTGCCACTGAATTCTGCTGTGTGGACATAACAGAACCCACTGGCATTCACTGATGCTTGCTGAATGTCTAGGGAGACCAAACAGTAGATATGAGCACCGTGGGGGATGGGGAGTGTATTTCAGCAGTGGCGACAGCAACTGATGGTCATCTCCGCTGGTGCAGATGTTCATGAGTGTGGTATCTTGTTCATAACTGCTGAGAATTTGTTCAGCTACAAAATCTTGTACTCTTTGCATCTATTGTAATTTCCACAGAAATAAATAGGAGGCATTACTTTAGGAACAACCTACATTTATTACCAAGAGGCCAAAAGCCAGAAGGACCAAGGAAACTTCATTCTCCCCTCTCACTGCAATGTAAAATTAGAAGTTCCAATGAAGCAAGACAGCAGACAGAAGGATGCCAATGTCTAAGAGGCTTATGATAGACTCAGTCAAATCCCACTGCCACGTAGCTTAGCATTGCCTCAAGAAGGCTCTCAAAGGCAGGAATCTTCATCTGGAGAATATCTATACAGTGCTAGACCCTACGTAAATTAGATACTCATGTAAGCACACTAAAACTACTTGCTCTTCCATGAGGACAAAAAGTGGCATAGTAGTAAAATTCAAGAGTACATGTGATCTGGTTGGTTCCTGTGTGGGATTCAGGGATCTATTCTGAAACCAGCAGGCAAAATATTCCCATTCATGCTGGGATCAGGCGTTTATTTTGATTTTGCTTGTATCTGTTGCTTGGTTGCAACAGATTATTGCTTGCAATCTGTTATCTTTGCTCAGAAATACATTTTTAGAGCATTAATTTTGAAAAGATCACAGGTAGTTAGAAAACAGCTGTTACTTACTACAATGCCCAAGGCAAACACTTAGAATAATTGTTTGAATAAATGCTAAGTGACTTAAAGTTAATAATGAGGAAGACAAATACAAAGCCTAAAATGACCAACAACGTAGCACAAGAATGGGGAGAGCCTGCATCCTCCTTTGATCCACAACAAATTGGAAGAAATATTGACCTTGGCTGATTTTCAAAGGAAGAAATGAGGAAAAAAAGAGCTTTTGTTTGGTTCAAACTTTCACTTCATTTTTTTCCTAAAACCTCCGAAACCTGACCTAAATTTAACCTTGACAAACTGTGTGACAACAAAGGTGAGAAAATGTAGTTTTGAAAAGTAACAGAAGTGACCCAGTTAAAGAGAAAATACATATTTTTGCCCAGCTGCAATAGTCATGGTAATTTTTACACAAAAGGTCAAGTGGAATATGCACTCAGTGAATAAAAAATACGCTGAAGAAAAGTTTACTCCAGCAATGCAAAGTTGTGTGGTGGCTCCTGAGCAACGAGTTTGGTTCAGAAGCTGCAGGCAGTGTGTGTGGTTGGATTCAGCAGTGCTTGGTATTGATGGTGCTTGCTCAGATTTATAAGAGATTAGATGAATGAGCTCTCAGAGTGTCCATCTCACTGTCTCGTAAGCAAATGTTGTGCTCACACAGGATGTGTGGCAATTTAACCATCTACTATAAATTATACAACCAAGTCAGAAACTTTTCACTTCAAAAATGCACTGTGCTCTTTCCAGGTACCTGTTGTGGTGGGTAGGCAAAAACCTTCAAAAGACAAACAATTCTATACTTCAGACTTAACCAATGTGACTCAATTTGCACAATTTAAAGTTCAAACAAACTGCTAGTCAAGTGAATTATAACTTATTATCACAGGCTAGAGACTTTTAATACATTCTGTGGTTGGGACAGGACTGATTTACTGTTTTGGGTCCTGGCAGTTGTTATCATGCATCATTTCCTTAGAAATAAAAATAGCCCTACCGTGGTTATCCTTTGGACTGATAAAAATATATCTAACAAGATGTGTCAGAGGGACAAAATTCAGAAAATAAAGGTAAAATATTAAACAGAGTTATCATTTTATGTCTGAAGCACTGTATCTTCCAGCTGCTGTGATGACTTCGGAATAAAGCAAAAGGTACTGTAGAAAAGAAAAAAGATCTAAAGGAGAAACTGAGCTCTGATAAAACCACATGGGTATAGCTGAATTGTCAGAGCTTTGCAAGAGTCAAAATTTACATAAAAATCAGTATTTAGGGATTAGTGTGCTATCATCAAAAAGGATTTAATATGTGCATTTCTTTGCAAACAGTTTAAAAGCGGCAGTTTTATAATCCATTTCCAACACTAACCTTTAACTTGTAAGAGTAAAATAATCCCTCGCAACATTTCTAGAGTTCACATTTTGCTGAGAAAATGTAGCTCCCTAAATAAAACTCTGGAAACCGATGCATTTGGTTTTCACAGTGATACTCCAAGTGCCAACCCCGCTGGAGGCACTGTGTGCCCGTACAGGTGCAACCATGTGGGCCAGCTTTCAGAACCAGTGGTATTTTGAGTTTGGACAGTTCTCTGAGGGACTTGATTGCTGGTGCAATAAACTGATCTGATAGACCGAACTCTGCAACTGTGTGGATGCCTAAGTGGACAGACTACGAGGATCAGGGAGTAAAGAACATTGTCTATAATTGCCTGTAAGCAGGCTTTTTCCTGGATTTCTGCTGGGGATTTGAGGTCTTTCACATGCTAGACTTAAAGTATTAAAACATAAATATGAATGGATTTCTTTGAGAAATGAATGTGGGCAGGCAGTTTAGGCCCTGTGTTGTAATGGATTTTTAGAACTAATTCAATTGGTGCTGCCTGATTTAGTAGTTAGACAGATATGGACTAAGGAACATTTATAAGCAGAGACTAACAGGTGATGGCTGTAAATCGCCTGGGAGTTTCACTGAAAATGAGATTTATAGCAAGTTTTGGCTTTTTGTTTATTTGATTGTGGTTTGATTTCAAGTTCTTTAGCAAAAGTCATTCATCTACTCATATACATCTACTCATATACATATGCCTGCATAAATAAGGCTATGTAGATACACATGTACCTATACACACAAGTATATACTCCCATACATAAATGGGAGTTTTTCTCAACCTACACAACCTTTTTTTTTTTTTTATACAGCAGAAATTACTGAGCATGTGTACCAGTGGCACACCACCACCTCTGTTGGTTACAAGTGCCTGATCTGATCAGCAAAAACAAACCTTCAGACCTAGCCTAGTGACCTGCACATTTGATAACAGAAGCAAAAGATCTGTTCATGGTTACCACTATTATAGCATATATTAACTGACCCTCAGAGTCCGACCTGTTTGCCCTCCTGCATATTGAGTCAATAAGAAAATCCTCTGGCTCTGCATGACTTGCTTAGACCTTAGACCTTCCATGCACGTCTACCCAGGAAGGGAAAAGCAAGGTGCCACTCCAGCTGGTAAAACAAAGGTATTTTTTTTAAATGCAAACAGTAGAAATAGTCATTCCCATTCCATTTATAATGAAGGATGAAAAGGCCACAAAAAATACCACTGTGCTTTGCAAATGAGAGGTCAATTGAAATGTGAAAATATCAATAGTTAATGGGTTGCAATTCTAACAATGGCTGGGACAGAAAATTGTACCAAGTCAAGTCTGATGGCCCTCTGAAACAATGAGTTTTATGGCAGGAAAAAACAATAACCACCAAAAGTCTTTCTGGTTGTTAACAAACATGTGGCTGGTCTTGTCAGTGATGGAAAACAAATATATTTCAAAAATATAAAAAGCAGTAAGATTTTAACATAAGCTATAATCCCAAAAGATGAATCTGATAGTCATTAAGTCTCCAACAAATCTAAACATGTGCAGGTGTTTGGGGGACATGGCAACGCTTTCTATTGAAGATTTTAAAGCTCTGTAATAGAAGAGAGGATAAAGGACACTCAAGGAAGCCAGAGTTTTCTTTCCCAAAGCAAGAAGTCAATTTGAATATTCAGTAGTTCTACAGAAGTTCATGGAGTACAAGAGCTGCTCTTAAAAATATTCATTTTTAAATAAATAAATAAATATATATATATATAAAAATTATTTAATTCTGCTGTGCTGGATGAAACCAGGGTTTCAACTAAATTATTCTTTCAACTGACTGCATTTTCCCAAGGAGTCCCTCTGGTCATTTTCATAAAGGAAGCTTTTGAGCCAGGCTATATCCAGTTCTCAGTCAGAAGAGCAGCACCATACAGAGAATTAATCTCTCCAATGTGGAAAAGAATAAAAAGAAACCAGTTATCTTCCTAACCACTGCCTCCATCTGATGGGCTGCCTCAAAGGCTTCCTTTCCCAACTGCAAAGAGATTTGCCGTTGGTTGCTTTAGCTCACTGGTGGACTCACACTCTTAGAGGGAAAACAGCATTACTAATAGTGGCTTTTGAATAGGAAAACTCCTTGGTCTACACAGCAGAGATACATCCTATCATGAATGAGAAATAGCAAGTAATCTTTCATTCTTTTGCATAACACAGCTACTTGCATGGATTCCTGTGAATGTACGAGGAAAAAAGTTTTAAACAAACAAAATACAGCTATTTTTCAAGCACTGTAGTGTTCAATGCCACAGGATGTTGTGGGGAAAAAAGGCATAAACAGATTTTAATAATAAGAGAATAAGTGCATTGGTAACTCCTAAACACAAGATGTGAGGTCATGGAATTGGAAACTGTTGTGCAAAGGAAAATGGGAGATCTTCTGCTTTGAAGGTTGCTTCTCTAACTTCTGTCCTTTCCCCACATTCTGCCACTGGCAGTAATAAAGTAGCGAGCTAGCAGACCTTCAGACTACATTAATGTACAGGCTGCCAAGCAAAGTCTATTTGTACTTGAAAGCAAGGCTTAACCCTGATTCTACTCAGATCTGATGGGATCCTGCAGCTTGACCCACTCAGCCAAGGGACAAATGATTTGGTCAACCCAACACAGATATGATGCCTTTTGGCTCCTAGGCTGATGTGGGCTTTCATTGCCTACCTAGGTCTGGAAAAAAGCCTGAGAACTGTGATCATCAGCTGGATTTCAGAACAAGGCTGCTATTGAATTTTAATGAGAATCCAAATCACAGAGTATATAATAGATTATTTCCTCTGGATATATCATAATTGAAAACAATTTCTCATGTAACAGCTCTTTAGAAATCAGAAAGTGTCCACAGGGTAAACTTGGTTAAATAATGTTACATCTTTCAGACTCAGAGATGGGAACAGCATGATAAGGACTAGCACGTAAGAAAGTGTCCAGGACTTTGCATACAAGAAATCCCTTCCCTGCTCCTGTCTGTCAATATAAATATGGATAAAGTCTGTGATGGACAGCAAGTGCTCCTTTTATGACAGAGGAAGAGGAGTATAAAATAAGTTAAAGTTAATAGAATCTGTAGCTATAGTGTGACTCTGATGCTACATATGGACAAAAGAGTGTCTTACACTTTTGGAGAAGTAACTGCAATATTTTCACCAAAAAAAAGTCAGTTCAGCAGGCGCAGAGACTTCTCAGCTACTTTCTGTGTGCTTCTTAACAGTAGTAGTATGTTAGATGAGGCTACCAATATATTAAGATGAGTTCCTCTGCATGTGTTGTGTCTTCTTGCCATAAACAACATGGAACTGAGATCATGCCTTCTGAAGAAGTCAAGTGCTACCTGCATTCCTCTGACCTTCAGGAAGTTTGTAAAGCTGATATGAACTAGATGAACTGAGACTAAACACCTACAAACTCTTGGATAGTAAAAAATCAGCTGCAGAACTGCCTAATTGAACTGTAGAAGGAGAACCTCCCTGGTTTTCTTTTTCCTCTCCTGAAGAGTTAAACAATGGAAGGATTCAACAAAATAAATAATAAGCTTCCCCCTATACACAAAACCTGCAACACTAATTACAGGGCAAGATGTACGAGGAGCAGCTGAGCTCCCATGGTTTGTTCAGTCTGAAGAAGAGGAGGCTGAGGAGAGGCCCCATGGCAGCTTGCAGCTCCTCACAGGGGAGTGGAGTGGCAGCACTGACACAGAATCACAGAACATCCTGGACTGGAAGAGACCTCAGAGATCATCCAGTTCCAACCATCTGCCATGGGCAGGATAGCCAACCACTAAATCAGGTACCAGATCAGGGCCCAGGGCCCATTCAGCCCAACCTTGAACACCTCCAAGAATGGTGTGCCCACAGATTATGTGGCTAGCAGTGCCATGGTCTCACTACTCTCTCAGTGAAAATTTACTGCCTATCAGCTAACTTAAATCTCCCCTCTTTTAGTTTAAAACCATTCTCCCTTGTTCAATCACTATCTACCCATGTAAAAAGTTGATTTACCTCCTGCTTTAAGTACCTCCCTTAAAGTATTGGGAGGCTGCAATGAGGTCTCCCTGGAGCCTTCTTTTCTCCAGGATGAACAAGCCCATCTCCTTAGCCCATTCATAGGACAGGTGCTCCAGCCCTCTGAGCATCTTCCTGACCCCAGATCTCTGCTCTCATGTGACAGCAAAAGGACCTAAGGGAAGTGTACAGAGATGTGTCAGATGAGGTTCAGGCTGGGCGTTAAGAAAAAGTTCTTCACCAGGGAGTGGTTGGGCTTGGAACAGGCTCTACTGGGCCACAGCCCCAAGCTGCTGGAATTCAGGGAGAATTTAGATACTCTCAGAGAGGAGGTTTGGATTTTGGGTGGTCCTGTGTGGAGCCAGGAACTGGATCTCGATGAATCCTTTTTGCTCCTTCCAACTCAAGATATTCTATGGCTCTTTGATTCTAATAACCAAGCAACAAAAGCAAATAGACTATTTCTACAAAAATCTTTGCCGTGTTCCTTAACTAGCATGCTAAACAGTCGGACTATTAAGACTGAACTAGAGATATTGTGAAAACAACAGTCTTTAAAAGGGAATGATTTCTGATTCCAGGTTTAAGAACTATGTCAGAACAACATAAAAATAAGGAAGATTTTAATGCTAATAACAACAGATAATATTTTTAAGCATATTTTTATGCATATATATATATATATAGTAACAGATGTCAAATGCAGCTAGATTCAACTCAACTTATTAATGCATGGCTTTTAGCCAAAAGCAATTCACATTTGCAGAAGTGTACTATCACATATGTCTTAACAACAGAAATGTGTTTTGAAAAATGTATGTGGTAAGTCACATATGGCAGAAGGAATCTGTACAGCTTTCAATCCTTATGACAATGGAAGCTACCAACTTTATTTTGCATAGCTGAAGAACATTAAAAATCAAGCAAAATTCTCTTTGACATTTCAGAGCTACAAAAGCAACTGCACTAAAAGCTAGATATGCTTGAGGTATACTTAGTGAGGCTGTGCTGCTTGTATACCAGGGCTGCTCTGAAAGTAATATTTCCTATGTTATGATGTTAGCTCATGACATCAGACACAGATGTTGGTGGAATGACAGTAGAGGCTGAACCCTATCCAGCAATATTCCTTTGCATTTTGTTTCTGTGAGACAGATGGCAGCAAAGGGGCAGTCTAACAAAATGGTGTCTAACATGGAACAGTGCAGGGAGCAAAGGTGTGTCACTGAATTTCTCCATGAGGAAAAAAGTGGCACTCTCTGGCATTCATTGACACTTTGCTGAATGTTGATGGAAACTGAACAGTGGATGTGAACACAGTGAGGGATCAGTGGTGTGTTTCAGCAAAGACAAGAGTGATCACTTGTGCAGATGTCTACAAGCATGGCCTGCAGGCTCTTGTTCACTGCTGGCAAAAATGCACAGCTAGTGGTGGGGACTGTGCTGAAAAACAGTGTTCTGTAATTGAGAATTTTCTCTATCAAGTAGTGTTGTTGTACTCTTTGCATCTCTTGTAGTTTCCACGAAAATAAGTAAGAGGCATTACATTCAGGTAGGTAAGAGATACATGTTTGAAGCATATATTGTAAGGTGGATGAGGAATTGGTTGGATGGTTGCAGCAAGAGGGTTGTCACCAAGAGCTCCTATGTCCAGGTAGAGCATGGTCATGGCTGGTGTCCCCAGGGATCCATCTCTGGAGTAGTGCTCTTTAACATTTTTATCGATGACACAGATAATGGGATTGAGTGCACACCCAGCAGGTTTGCTGATAACACCGAGCTGAGTGGTGTAGTTGACAGAACAGAAGAAAGGCATCCAGACTGACCTGGACAGGCTCAAAAAGTGGGTGCACATGAACCTAACGAGGTTCAACAAGGCCAAGTGCAAGGTGTGGCACTTGGGTTGGGACAATCCCAGATATAAGCAAAGACTGGGAGAACTACTTGAGAGCAGTTCAAAGGCGAAGGGAGATGGGCTGGTTTCACCTGGTGAAGAGAAGGTTCAGAATCTTATTGAACCTTAAAATGAGTTTATAGGCAGGAGGGAAATCAACTTTTTACACTGCTAGGTAGTGATAGGACAAGGGCAAACCCAAGCCGTTCGATGATTCTGTGATCCTATGACTTTCAGAGCAACCTATGTAAATGTAATCTATGTCTACAACTGCTATTTTAGAGATACTATTTTTGCTTTTGCCCTAAGAGGTAATATTTTAGCATAAAATTGTAATTGCATACAGGTAACTGAAATAGTTACATTTCAGTGAAAAAATGAGGCAGATTTATCAGCTGTTCATTATACAGACTGTAATTAATATGTATAATGGATTCCCTAGGGTACTAATTGAAGCTGCAACCTTGAATATAGTCAGAGAGAAGTTAAAACAACCAGTTGGGGTAAAAAGACATGGTGAAATATGCACATGTACATGGAAAGAGTGAGACTGTCTATCTGGCCTTCTTCCATTTCAAAATATTACTCTTATTTAAGGCCCATAAAATAATTATTTAACCTAAATCCCCCACTTCCGTACACCCTAATCTTTTTTACAGAGTAATTGGGCATCAGTATCACACATACGCTATTTAATGACTGCAAAGCTCAATACCTTTGTCTCACTTGGGGAAACTCAATTTAGTTGAGCCATTCCTGAGAATTTGACCCAAAATATTAAAAAACTGAATAAATGAAAATTGACTGTTTTGGAGTTGTTCCTCAGGACTCTCATCACCTTACAGCTCCTGGATTCTCTAGAAGATGAACTGAAATCACAGCTCATTTCATACTTTCTATCAAACAAACCACCAGGTAACAATGATTTTAATTCAGCTTGCACTAAGTTTGAACTAGCCCTACAGGCAAGAAAGGTCTCTTGTCACATTAAAAGTTTAATGTGCTACCAAGTCCCCACTGGATCCTATTTCTACTTTTTATCAAATTAAATGAAACATACAGAGAGTGATTTATGACTATCTTGCATCTTGTCTAATCACTCCAAGGAGTGTTCATACACATTTTGCATTCACTTTATAAGGTATAAATGGCTATACATGATGGAAACCCAGTGAGAGGTCAAACCGTATTCTTTTGCCATGTGTGCTAAAACATAATGATTTGCAAGTTCTGTCAGTTCTTCTAAACCACTCTAGTCCAAAATCGGCATGAGAAGCAAACTACAATGAAAACAGGAACATTCACTCTGTCTCTAACAGGAATATACAGTTGCTGGGATTTAGTTAAACCGCAACGATCACCTACTGAAGCTAAAAATCTGTGTTTTATTGGTGCAGGAAAGACCATTAAGACTGGAACATTTGTTATTTAAAGAGAATCAGTGATGTTGGTAGCTTTAACTGAAACTGCTTTTTCTCAAAGAGCTAGGACATCTATAAAGCAACTTTCTTAATTCAATAATAAACGGTTGAGTGTTGCTGATAGTGCCCTAAGATTTAAGAACTTTTCATGAAATGCCCTGGAAATTGCTCCCTGGTAGCTTGCTCATACTTCATAGAGACCAACTGTAAAGAGCAGAAACATACATCCGTGTGTGGTATGAGAAAGACACACATACTGAGTGAGAGAGCTCTTAATCAACAGGATGGCAAAGCCTTGATACACAGGTGCAAAATATTCCCATGTGTCTAGAAATCATTTGGCATATTCCTAGTTACTTCCCTCCTGTCAGACCTTCTCAAGGATTGCAATTAAAAGTCATAATCTTTTTAGCATGTACAAAACTCCCCAAGGCTAGGAGCACTATGTATTGAGTATGACTGTGATATTTTTTGGCAGCTATTCATAGACAACACATTAATTTATGGAAACCGGATGAATCTTGGGTAATGCAATCATTAGAGACACATGAGAAATCAAAAGCTTTCCTCAACAATACTGACCTTCTAATAGCTATTATTAGGGACAATCTGAATTTCATTTTCTCTTTTACTGCCCTCCTTGCTGTGTGGCTTTTTAGTGATTGTACACAAGAAGTTCATTCAAGTTACATTTTCCAATAGATAAAAGAATAACTTACTTTACAGGAATGTTTCTCAATTTTGTCTTTTCAGCAGCCTGTAAACAGAAGAGGGGTGGGGGAGACAAACAATTACACAACACAACTAAGCACAACCAACCTGCACCCCAGTGCTGACTACTGGATGCTCTTCAGAAGAGCACATTCTGGCACCTGGCCATGGCCAGGGCAGAGGGAATGTGTCATCAGTAGCTGGCCCCTTCCAGGGAGATACTGCTAAAGGTCTTAAACACTTCTGACCAAATCTGTGATATGAGTGTGGCTTGTTTGTTTTTACTGGCTATCATGGTTGAGGAACACTTCCCACTCTAAGCCTGGCCCCCTTTGTCATAACCTATCTGCCCATACCCAGAATGGGAACAACAGGAAAAATTAAAGGGAAGAATAGACTCTGTTTCCAAAACAGTTTTTATTTGCCAACAACAGAAAGGGCAAGGGATGACCAAATGTTCTGAATGTTCAGATCAATTTCCTCTTGTGAAACCTTTGAGAAAACACACTCAAATCATCTAAATGAGTAAATCTTTGGCCCTCTCAGCCTGCACCACCTCAGACATAGAGCCTGGTTCCAGTTTATTGCTGAACCCATTGATCTGTGTACAGTTCATTTATCATTCATGAAAAGAGCCAGTGATCTTCACAGTATATTAGAAGAAACAACTCAGATCATCTGTCAACGGCCCTCTTATTTCTGTTTCCCTCTCCATGGGGATTTCATCTTCTTCGATTTTTCTTGAATTAAAATGTTGCTAAGCAACACAGCTAGGAGCACTGATGGCAGAGCCATGCCAGTCTATCACACTGGTTAAGTGGCTCAAGATTTTAGTGGAGGATTTCAGGTTTGTTTTTTTTTTAATGTTTCTGTAACATAATTATGCAATCTAAACCAACCTTGCATCTCCTCTCAATTTTCAGGATAGGTAAATAACATTTTGCCACGCACTGTTCCCTGACATTTGTCAGCAGTGTAGCACAGAGTTTAGTTAACACACTTCACTGACCACAAGTCAGGTGGTTAACCATAAATTTTTTTAATGTCCTTAAGCAATTACAATATCCGTTGACAAGCACTCAACAGATAACAATTCCAAACATACATGAACAAGCAAACAGTCTTGGCAAGGCATACAACAATTAACATGCAAAAAGGGGGAGGGGTGAGAGAGGGATGTGTACTTTCAGTTTTCCATGATCTACCAAGTAATGGAGTCTGCTGATTCCCCTAAGGCATGGTATTAGACAGAATTCCTTGAGTGAGCCATAACCAATATTCCCAAGCAAGAAGGGAGATTTCTAGATATTGTCAGGGAGTATAACAGGACCTGATGTTTGCTGGTTTCAGTCCAGCTGAGAGGAGATCCCACTCAATAGTGGTCCCTGTGCTGTTTTATACTCTGCTAGTGTCTGGTCTCTGCTGATATTGCTACTTAATCGCTGCAGCACACGCTGCTTCTGCTAAATGGGGTTAGCCCGATAAGCTGTGCTAGGCTTACCTCATGGATGAGGAAGGAAAGCCTCCTCTGGGTCCTACAGGAGGTAGTTGCACTTCTTTATTCAAGCTTAGAGGCATGAAACCATTTCTGTGAGTGTTGTTTTGCGGTTCTGTTTCACCACAGCACTGCTTTGTTTTGTATAATCAAGCCATGCACTTGCCAATAATCCACCAAATTGGTGCTGGGCCAGGCTCTTGACATTAGCTAGGCTGTGACTGGGGGGGCAGAATCAAGTTCCCCAACGCTGCAACCACCACAGGCCTTGCACCACAAGAGTGAACAGGAAGACTAGGCAGAAAACCGCTTCCAGACCTTCGCCTGGTCCTATTTTTCCTCCTTTCACTCAATTATGCTTTTCCCTTTCTTCAGCATGCCTTTTCAGGAGAATCCCACACATTTTAGTGCAGGAGGGTTTGAGACATCACTTTCAGATAAACTAGTGTTTTGTACCATTTCAGGAAATTATTTCTAGCATTCGCAGAACCAGACTATAACAGATTTAAATGTGGGAAGCAGTCAGATGATTAGTGAGATTGTAAGTACGGGTCGTGGGGAAAGGCAGAAGACAACTGATCCATAAACTTATTAGACAAAGGAAACTTTCACTGCTCAATTACCTGTAGAGATATCTTTGTAAAGCCTACCAAAAATTGGACAGAAGGATTTTGGTGAGGAACTTTAACCTCTGCTATGCTTGGAAATAAATTGTTCCCATGTAGGAACTGCTAATATTAGCGTTCCTGAAAAATGATCACATAAGCCCATAAGGAATTAAATTCCTTATGAAAATTGACTAACTTTTGAAAGCTCTGGGATCTGCATAATTGGGTTCCAAATTTTGCCAGAATTAGGTCTCCTTTGGGCTCTACAATAGGACTACAATAGGACTTTATCAGAATACCTGCCATTTGGGCTCTTTTGCCTCTAATCACTACAAAGATAAAATCTTTGTTAAATATGTGGAAATCCTTAATAATAACTTTAAACTGGAGAGAAAGAATTAAGGCTTGTGATAGCTGACAAGGAAAAACAACAATACCCTGTGTTGGCTCCCAGAAAGTGAAGAAAGATGCATTTGTTTCATTTGGATTGCATTTTTCATCTAAAGGATAAATTGATGACGGTACAATGGTAAACAACTATTTTAGTTGTACAGTACAGATGCTAAATAAAGCACTTAAAACTCAGGAAAAACTGAAGTAAAGATTGCACAAAAACATATTATGCACCCAAACCAATTATGATTTCTCAAAGAAGCCTATAAATGAAACAGAATTCCTGTCTCATTGGTGAAATAGTGTGAGTTGTGCATCCTTCCAATCAAACTCTCCCAAATTTTCATTTTTTTAGCTGTCACATGCAGGCACAAAGTAAAAAAACATGTTATTAAGGAATATTTCTAAATAATAAAAGACATATAACAATATGCAAATATTTCATTTAAAATAGATTAAAATATCACTGAAAACTACATTTCAATTCCCCAGTCCTCCCATTAAATGTCAAGTTACAGTCCCATCCTGTGAGGCACTAGAATTATTTTCAAAGTTTATAAAGATCCTTTTGCTATGGCAGAAGATTTTTTGACTGTGCAGTGACACTTTCATTTGATCCAGATCCTAAATATCTGGACTATAAAAATTCCGAGTTCAGGCATGTAAAACGTGCATCTAAATCTCAGATAGGCTTTTTTTCCTCCTAAATTATTCAAAAGTCACTACAAAAAATGGATATCAAAATACAGACAAGGAAAATAAAACAGAAAAGCAAAGAGTGTCTAGGATCAGAAGTAAATACTAATGCAGTCAATTCTAATATAAAGTGAAGCAGAGGATATTCAGGAGTGCATGTGCGTGATGGTATGAGCTAAACTGTTTGCATGAAAGATTAAAGAAGATGAAGACATTTCAGAGAGTGACAATTGGCAATGTGAAAGTCATGGAATATTAAAAAGCAGAGTCTAAATTGGGCATTTGATTTTTGACTACTTAGCAGTGTTGATGTTTACTCTAAAACATGGTAGCTTCATGAACAAGGAATTACAGAGGTCCATTCCGACACATATCTCAGATTTTTACATTAAAAATTTTTCATTTTTCCCCCTGTGTTACTGGGAGAAGTCACTTTCCTAGCTCTTCAGAAAAGGCACACTGTGGGGAGACTGTTGTCCACACACATATTCACTCATATAGAGTTTTAGAAAAATAATCTGGTCTAGTATTAAATGTGGAGGTTGGCAGCCCTGCCTGCAGCACGGGGGTTGGAGCTTGATCATCCTTGAGGTCCCTTCTAACTCAAGCTATTCTATGATTCTATGATATTGCAAGTTCTCAGGTTAATCTACATACTAGCCTAGTTCAGTGTTGGATGATAGAGCAACTGGTCATTTCCTATTTCAGGTGATGCAGTTTGTCTCTGAGTGGGAATGTGATGTTAAACACAGCACACAGTATGGCAGGGGTTCTGTCTGAAGCAGAAATGCAGAATGCCTTCTGCTTTTATTTGTCTTGTAGGTGTTGCTCATTCATTTTTCAAAGAGTATTTGTTGAGATATCATGAGCATGCCCAGTGGCAGAAGATAAAGGAAGGCAAAATCAAAGTGACATTGAGTAACTCTACACCTCAAGCTTTGATGCAGAAGCATATTGTTTGAAAATATTTGGTGTACAGCAGGTCTGTCAATTAGAGCTAATTATATTTCTCTGATCAGGAATAATGCAATCTTGTTTTAGGTGGGTTTCTTTGAAATGTATGACTTTTATATAACTTCATTATAGGAAAATACTTCTCCCAAATTACTTTTTTGCTGGGCTGCTCAGCTATTGACTCAAATTGTCTGTGCTGAGTAGTTCTCTCTGCTTTGATAATTAACTTTTGATCATTACTGAATTTAGCAGTTCTTGTCAGATGTGTTCATAGCCATCCTCCTCAAACTATTTCAGTGTTCAGTGCCTTTAATCTTTGAACAAAATGATTTCATTGAGCCCCCACCAGCTTTGCTACTGAGTTAATAATTCCTGTTTCTCATCTTCACGACTAAGCTTGATTTGTTCTAGACTTGATGCAAGCTTTTGATTATTAATTTAGGATATTTCAAAGACAAATATGTTATGAGTTATTTTCTATCTTAGATTCCTAGGCTTTACAAGTAAGAAACTGGTTCTAAATCCACATTATTTCTGAAACTTAATGTATTAAAAGTACTATCTAGAAATAGTGTAGGTAGGATGTTCCTAAATCATGATAAATGCACACTGAGAAGGAAAAGATGATGCAAAAGAGTGGCATGAAATTGGGCTGGTATAAATTCAGTAGGTGTTAAGAGAATTACATCATAGGACTTTTCTTAATTTTGAGCTGGAAAATGCGCATTAAAATAATTTAGGATGACTAGAAAATGGAGGCCAGAGAACTAGACAATCATTCCACTGTAATTCACAATTTCCTTTTTTTTTTTCTTTGATTTTCCCCCACAATTATGGCTTTTCCATAATTGTACCTCTGCTCTTTAAGACCCTATTTCAACAGTTGACTGTAGTAGTGAATAAGAAAAAAAGATGCTGAAGAACACATAAAAAGCAGTAAGATACAGAGGATCATTCATTGAAGAGACTTTGCCTGAAGATGTTCTTCTATGACACTTGTAACTATGAAAGACTAACCCTAGCCCTACTCCGTATTTCTTCTTTGTATGTTCCATTACACTTGATTTTAGCATGATTTGTTCAAGAATCATTTGCACTGTGCTTTATTTGTGTAGTGTGAATATACCCACAAACTTATTTCATTAGCAGATATTTAAACATGATACAAAAGCGCTAACAGGAACAACTTCTGGCTGCTCCTTGGTTGTGCATAAGAACCACAGAAGGGGAAAAATGACACTTCTTCATGACTGTCAGTCACCAGACTGACTTTTGAAATGAAAGAACCAGAAAAAGCACTCCAGTCAGTACACGTTTCCTACGTCAAAAAGGCCTGAGGAGAATAAAGTCACAAGAGCCCGGCTCAAAAATATCAGTGTAAAATAATTGGAACTGTTGAAGGTAAATTAGATTTTCAGAAAAGTTTTAAAAGAAGAAATGTCTGCTCTCCAAAGAAAATTAACATTTTCCATTGTAGAGTAGAAAATCCAGTATTTGAAGTATTTGATTTTATGGAAGTGAAGTTTGACAATGTCAGTATTTTTTAAAATGCCTCCTTACACTCCTGAGTCAGAAGCACTGATAGCCACCTAAGAAGGCAATTGCTGAGCCTTGAAGAGTCTCTTCGCCTGAGACAGATGGCTCTTCAAGCCATTGAATCGTGACGGCAGAAGGAGACAGGCCTCCATGCTTTAATTTTTTTCCAGAGCTGCTGCAAATCTAATTTGCATTCACCTCCTGGTTTCTAACCAGTTTTGTATTCCCAGATGAATAGCTAAGCAACTCAACACATATTTATATTCCACCACGCTATTCTTCTGTCCTGTGGGTAAAGAAGAGACACCTCATGGACTCAGCTCAACAATCCAATATAAACAAAGATACTCTTCAAATTTGTTGATCTGTAGCAGACTGTAGATTAACACTTGTCTTGGAAGTAATACTATGCACTTATATTTATACAGAGTGCTTCATCTGTGATCCTGACTGCTCTGTATTGTGCTCTGATTCTGTAATGACATGTTTAGATCCGTCTATGACTTCCTGTGCTTGCAGCAAACTAAACATCTAGAATTGTGCTGGGAAACAGAAACCCAAACATGAGGACTGAAGGATTAATATGTACTGGTGTATGCACAAATGTGTGGCTTGTTCCTTTTTCTTTTTTTTTCCTTTTTTCTTTACTTCATTGGTTACAGTCTCCTCTATTTGTCCCCTAATGTCAACAGAGGAGATTGTATTTCCTTCTCACTAATTGCCTCTGACATGAAGTTAGCAACCTCATATTTGAAATTCTGTGTGTGATGTTCTAGGTCAACTCCACCTTGAGGACAAAAAGCTGAATATTATCATATCTAGGACCAAAACCAATGATGAAGATACTTTCCTCATCCTATTTTTAGAAAATGAGTACACTTACTTCAGGAGTCAAACACAGGATGGTTCATTTGAGATTCATTTTTTGAAATAACAAGTCACCATGCATATTATCTCTACAGATCAGCACTGTTCATTGGACTTTTGTTGTGTCTGAACTACAGAGAACTGCTTTTGGCAATCACTGCTTTCGGCAATTTAGTAATCTTTCTGGCTTTACAAAGAGACACTAAAGAATACTTAGGGTAAAATTTTACCAGTAGGAAATTTAATTTCAGGTGGCACAGCAGAGGTCGGGTAAAATGAAAAAGCGTTTAAATGAGCAAGTCTAAAACAGTTGTCTCTGTTGTAAGAGTTAACTGCATCCATGAAGTGAACTGCTTTTAATTGAGAAACATTGTAGATCTATCTGGGCTTCTGTCAGTATTTTTCCTGAAATCTGTTTACATCATGACAGTGGTCAAAACCAAACTAAGTCTGTAATTAAAAATGTGACCAATTCCCATCGTTGACACACAATTCCATATTAAGAAAAGCCTGGACATAAGAATCATTATATCTTAACGCTAGAAGCTTGGTAATTGTACAACTTTTTAACCTTTCATCAAAAACAAACCAACAAACAAACCCTACAGTATGACATAAGTTCTATCAAGTCAATTTCTGTAGGACTATATTCTAAAACACTTTTGAGTTCCTTTACAAATGCGAATCAACTCTTAGAACATCTCATGAAAACCAGTACATTTAAATGGTCTCACAATACCGATTTGGTCATTGCTGAGTTCTGTGGTACAGAACAGAACTCCTTACTAAAGAGATGCTTGATTTTTCATAAGAATTGTTCTATCTGAACCAAGTTGAAAAAATTATGATAAACAGGACTGGTTGGAGACTGGGGGTAGTCAACAGAAAAAGGAAGACTTTCTCTTAGTGGAAGAAGTTTGGGTAAGCATTTGGGCAAACTTAATTCTCACAAGTCCATGGGCCCTGACGGGAGTCATTCATGAGTGCTAGGCAACCCTTCATCAACCATGATGCAGAACAGGAATGGTACCTGAAGACTGGAAGAAGGCCACTGCCACTTCAGTCTTCAAAAAGGGCAAAAAGGAGGACCTGGGAAACTATAGACCTGTCAGCCTCATCTACATCACAGGAAAGGTTACATTGGAATATTTCATCACAGGAATAGCTCATCCTGGAGGCCACCTTTAAGCATATGGAGGATAAGAAAGGTGATGAGGGCAGTTAACATGACTTCACTACAGGAAAATCATGCTGAGCCAATCTGATAGTCTTCTAAGACACAATGACTGAATGGATGGTTGTGGGGAGACAAGTGGATGTTGTCTACCTGGATTTCAGCAAGGCTTTCAATACTGTCTCCCATGACAGCCTCATACCTGAGACTGTTCAGCCTGGAGAAGACTGAAAGGGGATCTTATTAATTTGTACAAGTATCTTAAGGAAGGGCATCGATGGGATGGGCTAGGCTGTTTTCTGTGGAAAGAGGCCATGGGCTCAAACTCAAACACAGGAAGTTCTATCTGCACATGAGAAAAACTTCTTCACTGTGTGACTGAGCACTGGAATAGGTTGCGCAGAAAGGCAGTAGAGTTTCCTTCTCTGGAGATATTAAAAATCTGCCTGGATATGATCCTGGGCAATGTGTTCTAGATGATCCTGCCTGAAGCAGGGAGGTTGGTCTAAATGATGCCAAGTGGTCTCTCCCATCCTCTACCATTCTACAATTCTGGAATTCCGGGAGGTGCATCTTTAAGGAAAAAAAAATAATCTGAATTGAAATTCTAGCTATACACAACATTTCTTAGTGAATAAATTGTTATGAATTCATTACAAAAACCCGATGCTTAGGGTTCCTAACCTTGAAAATGTTGATTTCCTACCTCAAAAATGTAAAATATTTAGCTGGGAATAAAATGTAGTACTGTATTCTTATTTACTGATGGATTCTCTTCAAGTGTGTGTTTGATTCAACATCCAAAAAGGCTGATTAAAAAAAAATCCATTATTTGCTGGGCTTACTCTACACCCATAAATGTTCTCATCACACAGTAAAGTATCTTAAGAACAAAGAAGGAACAGAAAAAATGGCCAAGAAAAATTTACAAGAGAAGAAAAAAAGTAAGTCTTCTCAAAAGTTTCCTAAGGAAAAAAGGAGAAAAATAAATAAGTTCAAATAATGTCTTGGTACTTCATTGTGCAGGTGCAGACAGTCTCTACAATTGGTGAATTCCTTTGTTGTCCAGGTCTAACAGAATGAGAATAATCATTTGTATCTATCTCGATCTCTGAGACTTATCTGAATAAGTGCTGATGTTTTGAACCCTTATAATGAAGTGTACTTTTGGTGTGCATCTAATTGCTACTTTCGCAGCTTTCATGTGGGTTATAGCTTTCTTTGCCAAAATAGTTAGGCAAATGCCTCTGAACCAGCCCCTCCTACCTCAGTTCCTTTACAGTTTATACCCTTGAATTCCTTACAGTGGCAAAGTTCTTTAACTCGTTCCTCTAGGATTTCAATCTATCCTAAGTTTTGTTCCTACTCTTAATGAAGCAAGAGATTCCTAGATTTGAGAAAAGGGCTGAGTCAAAGAGTACCAGCACTGGTGGTGCTGGAAAGGTGTGTATTGGTGTTATTATTGTTCATTTGTTCATGATGTTTTTTTTCCTATACAGGACTAAAGATCTTAAGGATTTTAATTTATACTGAACACGAAATTTACCCTGAATATTAAATCAATTAGGCAATAGAAGTAAGCACACACAAAATAACTCTTTGCTACCCTTGGTCTGGTTTACCATATTGCTCAGATGACTTTGCCAAGTAGCACAGCTCTGAAAACTACACTTAATATATTGCCATGAAGAGTGGTAGCTTTGTAAAGCACAAATGTTCTGTGGGAGAGAAGCAGGCCCAAGCTTGAAGTGTCACACTGTGCTTCAAGCCTGCCCCTACGCGTGAGTAGGAGGTCTGTTCTTGGAAGATTCATTCTGATGGTACAAAATGAAGTACCTCCAACCCCAACAAACCTTTCAGAGGCAGATGCATTCATCGTAAGAAAAATTGGGGTGTTTAGTTCTCGTTACCATTCTCCTCCTGGAACTCCTCCAGAGGAAATCAACTTTCAGTTCCTCTTCCCTTATTCTGGCTGACAAGTTAATTACTGGATTTATCATGCCCTTTTCATCACCTACTTCTATGCTTGCTCTGGCCACCTATGAGTCCCTCTGTCGAGATATCTGCAGCCCCCCAGCCTTAAGCAAACACTAGCGCTACATTCTACTAGTGTGAAAAACGCCTAAGAATTCAGATTGTGAGGTTCACATACATGGTCGCCTGGGCCTTTACATAAGAGCAATGCTGCAGATGGCCAGTATAGAAAAGCCAGACAATTTCTTTACCAAAATGTGTTGCAAAGCATGCATAATAAAAATCACACTCTCCTTTTTAGGAGAAAAGGAAGATAAATGTTTCCTGTGTGGTTGGATTAGTGAGTGTTGAGCACCTAGACGGCCCACAGATACCACAGACCTCAGATTTATTTTTATAGGACAGAACAGTCAAGTCTGGCTTTTCCTTTAACAACAACAATATTGTTGTCAATCAATTATCTCAGCTGCTGCTGCCTTTGCTTGCTGCCAAAACAATGCAAAACTTTTGTATAAGTGGCATATGTATGCCAAAGGACTGGGGAAATGTATTTTTCTCCATGCTAATAATAAAGCCTCCTTTATAAAAACATATGTGCACAAGCATGCACGCACACACAGAGTACATGATCCATCCTGAGGACTGAAAGCTGTATCTCCCTCCTCCCTCCCATTCCCAAAAAGCTGGCAGATCTCCAGTGTATGGGCCTTATGGCTCTGCTCAGGAACAAATGGTCTTTCCACCTCTATTTAATTAGTGGTAGAGGCACCAGGTCTGTGTCTAAAGCTTTTCCTCGAGGTGATTGATTTCTAGTGGCACAGCTGACAGTTTGGCTGCTTTGGGCTAGTGGCATGAAAAACTAAACCTATGAAATGCAAATGCTTAAGAGAGCACTGAGGGGCCTGCTTATTTGTGGGAATGTGAGGAGAGAAATTCTTGCAGCCGTATTTATCCTTCTTTTCAACAAAGGCATTTCAGTCTTGGCTACAGCTGCGCACCTTCCAGAATTTTCCTTTCTTGCATTATTTTCTCTAATGTGGTAGAAAGTTTTTTAGTCATTGAGATGCCAGTGCATACCAGGCAACCCATGGGAAAGGCAGTTCAGTGGAAGGGATGGGGCTTCTCCAGTTCCTCCAGTGCTGATGCATGCAACTGAGGTAAGACCATGCTTGCAGTCTGCAGGGGCAACCTTCTTGTTGTTGATCTATAGAACTGTACAGTCTACAGCAACCATTCCTCCTGAGGGTTGTATTAATCCCTGTCCCCAGTGAGAGATGACCTCTGTGATAACAACATGTGCAGAAACAGTTACACGGGATTCTGTGAGTCTGAAAAAGTGAAAAAGCCTTTGATAACACCATACAGTTTAATGGTGTGCCATGTTCTTTGCTCATAACTACATCAAGTTCACCTCAGATCTCACAGTGGCTGCAGAAAGCTTTTGCTGATAATGAAGAAACACGATGATAGGAACCTATGTCACTGCTATATGAATTAGCACCTTAGACGTCAGCCTTATTTCCAAAGACTGGTCTAACGGAAGCTGGAGAATTCATTTTACATGGTTGATGATGCACAGCTGTTTCTACTAGTGTTGTGCAGAATAAAATAATTTGAGTATCAATTTAAAGGGACTGAGGTAGCAAGAAGAGGCATATCTTCATGACAGGATTTTTCATAGTTACAGACTGAGAAGAATGACTGCACTATCCTAATAGCTTCTGTTTTCATTAATGGCTCAATGAAAACATTTCCCTACAATTACAAAACATGACTGTAGATCTTAAACACTGGAAAGTGGGCTCTTTATCAAAACACACTGCTGTGGCTACAACAGATGCTACATCACTCTGGGATTTAGACGAAACTGGTGACAGATAAATGTTTACATTAAAGACTCTATCAAAGTTATTTTGCACCTAGTTTCATCCTAATCCATCTGATTTTTCCACAGCTTTGACAAGATGACCTCTCTCACTGTGTGTGCAGTATTGATGTCATTACTGAAGAGCTGTTCTTCAGCCTTTCTGCTGATAACAAAGTAAATGGAAATACAGCGAAACCTTGGGGAGTAAACAGCTTGTTCAGGATCCAGCTAAAAAACGGGATAAATGACCACAGGAAAGGATATCTATTGTTACAATGAAAGTAGTAGCCGTATCACTTTAAAACATGTTTGAAGACGAAAACATAGTGCATCTTTGCAGCATGTCACAGGTTTAAAACAAATTAATTGAATATTTGAAAGTTCAGTATGCATTATAACAACTCAAAGCTCAGCTGATAGCCTTTTTAGATTGAGCTACAAAGTCAAACATTTTGTAGGTAATTACCTAGCAGTAACCTAGCAAAAAAAAAAAATGTTTGTGTAAAATACAGAAGACAGATCAAGGCCATGGATTATGTGCATCTCTTGTGTTTGTCTTATCACAACAATGTCTCTGTAGTTGGTTATCAGAGGAGTTCAAATAAGGTGACAATCATGAAGTGAAGAAGGAAAAAAAAAAGACCCAACACAACAGAAAAGAAAAACATTTCATTTGTTTGCCAAAAATACTATTTACATGAAAACAATGCAGTTAGTATCAAACTTTCTTTAGTTAAAATGCACACAGATAACTACTGATGTGCTTTCAATTAGGAATGCATGTCAGGGGTTAACAGGACTATTCCTTAGGCAGAAGAACAAAGAGGAGCTTGTTAAAGAAAACTGAGTACACTACACTCCTTATAATACTGTATCCAGACAAAACTCATTTGGATGCCTTTGAGCTCAAAGTGAATTTGAGGTGCTTTACAAAAACACAAATCTATGTTTTATCCAAGCTCTTTTAGCTGAACCAAGCTACTAATTGAAAACAATCACTACTCTTTCTGATTTCTGAGTTAGTTTTTTAACACAGTAATAAAACCATCTAAAACTCACTATTCTTAGAGAAAAGCATCAATACCAGCATCTCTGAAGTACCTTGTCAGCTAATGTTTTTACTATGAACCTGTAAGTCATCTGCCTTGACAATATCTGTTGTGGGCAACCTAAAAATATTGTGCAAGAGGAGCTTTGAATGCAGTATGAATGCAGTGTTCCTCTCAGTAGAGTTTAAAACCCAGGCAATGCTTAAAAGTAACAATACTTCTCAAACAATATATTAAACATTTATAATACCTGGTATTATAAATACATGACATAAAAATCCATTGGGTTGGTCAGTATGCATATTAAAAACCATTCGAGTAGGTCAAATTTTTGATATCTTAAAACTTTAAAGACAGCAATTTTAATAAAGCTGTCAGTGCAATTTTCTTTGTAAAAACATTTGCGACTGATTATGCTGCTTATATTGAAAAAGAAACACAAGGTCTGTATCTTTAGATCTTTTATTGAACTGTGAGCACAGCATCAATAACTGCTGCTCAGCTGTAAATGAAAATTGATTCCAGATCTAACCTGTCGTTTTCTGTGGGTCTTTAATCCCAAATCACCCAGTGAAAGACATAAGAATCAGCATTTTGTCTAAGAGACAAAGCATGTGTCATGTGGCCAGATCTAAAGTGTCTACACTGAAGATATTGTGGGATGTGTTTACATGTGTTAGATACAGGTGATAACTGCAGTCTCTCTAAGAGAGACCCAAAAAATGATGACTCGAGGTTGGGTAACTTCTAGCTTCCTTCATGACCTGTAGCTATAATCAATACAGTCCAAAGGTTTACAGATCTGAAGTCAGAAGGGACCCTTGAGGATCATCTCATTGGACCTCCTGCATGTTATAGCCTAAGAACTTCTACTCCAAACCCACAGCTGCCAGAGCATGTAGTAACGGCGTCTAAAAAGAGAGGAAAACCACGAAGTTTCCTTGCAATGTGCAGCGGTTTGACACCAGGTAGTTTGGATTTCCAGTCACCACTTGCTTGATGAAGCTTCTTAAGCCTTTTGGAGTGAAATTAGAAAGGATAGTCTCCTTTTTTTTCCCAGCAGAACTAAGAAGACCTAACATTTTCAAATTAAGAAGGGTTCTCCAGAACATAGCCTTTAGGAACCACTTCCATCCTGTTTGAAAAGTTGATGTTGAAAACTGAACAGTGTATTCAGTAACAAACCCACTAATGCTGCCTAAATAGACTAAATACCTTTCACTAGCTTCAAACTATTAGTTCTCACTTTATCAAAAAAGCAGGCTCAGCCTCATCAGATCAGAATGATCATGGTTTAGATTTCTCCTCAACACTGAGGAGAAGAGGAAGGAGCTGTATAACAACTGAAAAAATACGAGGTTCATGGGCCCCTAGGCGCAATGCAGATCAGTAATATGTGTGCTCATTTGCAGGAGTGAAAGAAAAGGACACGAGAGTTTTGTTTATTGCAGACAAGCTTCTAACAGGCTTGCAACAAGACAGATGGACTACTGGTAGTCTCAGAAGACAGGCTGATAGATCACTATCTACATACCACAGACATTCACTGAAAGCTGGTATCGAAGCGCATTTATGGATCACTGCCACTACTGACCCTTCCATTCAAGTACTGAAGGGTGCCAAGCAATTCTCAAGGGACAAATACAAGCCTAGGTCCTAGGACTCCCTACTGACTGCTGTTCTTAATTTCATCTTCCTTGAAATACTAGTCAAGAGACTATGTTTTTTACATGCCATATTTTCATAAATAAAAATGAGTAAATGCTAGCTTGTGCTTCACTTTGACTACAAGCTTATAGCAGAAAAAAATCAGAAAGATTGCAATGAGAATGATTCTTTAGAACAGTGCTGCATAAATTGTTACAGTTGTTTTGAGTTTTAATCTTTCTATCCCTCCAGAAGGTATACGCGTGTACAGCTGTAGTTATTTGCATGCAAAATTTCTATGTTAATAAAAACATATTTTTATAAACCCACATTTTTATAAACCCACAGCTGAAAATTCAACATCTTATAATTTGCATACTGTAATCACCCTCATCTGTCCCTCATGAGTGGATGTTCTGCATATCTATTGTAAATAATATTTTGCAGACAAAAAACATCGCCGTTACTTTGTTGATGTTTATGTGTCCGACCAATGTGCCAGGTCAACCTTCTTTCCACACCCAGGCCCCTTTCTTTCCTTTAGAGAGTGATGGCAAAAGCTGCTGAAGTGTGAAGGTACTGCCAGTGTAATGCTTGAATGATGCAGCAGAGCTATACTGCTCGGCTTTGCAAGGCCTTATTCTGGGATGCAATGTGACAAGAATCTAAAGGACAGACACATACAGTCACATTTCCAGGAAATCTGAAGACCTGTGGAATTCTTTCCCATAGTGTATATCATATTGCTTACACTTTCTATCTGTAATGCACATACAAATGACGTATAGACATGTTTGTGGGCTACATAGGAAAGGTAAATTATTCTTGTTAAGTGCAGGAAACTGAAGAAATATGACTGGTGTGCTTACTGCCAAACAGTTCATTTATTTTGTACATGATAGGATCCATTCTTGTTTTGGATCTCTAAATATAGATACCATAATCTTCCTCTTTAGAAGATACTTGGGAGACCTAAGGAGATATTGATCAATGCTTATCACTCAGAGTGACATGAAACTTATACTGCCTAAAGGAAAAAAAACAGAAACAAAAACATTTTCTGTGAACTATAAAATTTTGAGAATAGACATGAATGTTCCTTACTGCAGCTCTCTTGTTTTCAGCACTCAGTGTTTTACACTGTCAAACATATTGCTGTAAAGTCTTGTAAAGTTTTGGTGCAGTTTGAGGCTTCCTACAGCTTGGGCACAGCTCCACACCTAAGTTGCTGTCCTGACCTGTGAGCAAGGAAACACTGCTTCCCAGCACAGCCCTGCCTTTGGCTAAAGGACACGCACTGACAGTACAACAGCAGTGCTTTTAGAGCTGCCAGTTCTACGTTGTGTGGTGGAGACAAAATGAGGGCTTCATGCATAGGGTTGACATTGGGTCTGCGTAAATTGCATTAATCTGGAGTAAGTCTGCTGAAATCAATGGAAAACTGCTATAGCAAATAAATAAACAAACAAACAAACAAACAAACAAACAAATTTCAAACAAAATCTAAATGTTGCAGATTTCAATGTCACAATGTCAGCCTATGGGAATATTTGGGCAAGCCAACATGCTTGTACAATACCATGTTGCATCAATGCAGCCTTTTGATTCTTGGCCTTCATGTGAGAATGCTAGTTGCTTTTGGTGCTAATAGTACTGACTTGTATGACTAAGGGGTCAAATGATGCTGGAAGGTGCATTTTGCCTGATATGACTCTAAAGTATGGGTGTCCAACCTTCTGGCTAGCCTAGGCTGTGCTGAGTGAAGAGGAATTGTCTTGGGCTGCATGTAAAATACAACATAGTTAATGTATAGAAATAACAAAACTTTTTATTTTTATTTTTTATTAAAATATGTATGTAAAAAGAAGACAATATAAAGCTACTGGGATATTTTACCTTGTTTTTGAGAAACTAATGAATAAGTTGAATTATTAACTTTTTAAACAACAAATGCCCAATATTAATAATTAAATAAGAAAATCTACTTGTTGGCTTACAAGTAAAAAGAGTGCCTGCAGGCGCACACACCTGTAGGTAGGTTGAAATATCATTGCTGACAATAGTCAAGTTTTATTTGCTAAGTGGCACAATTCCGTGCCTTCTGTAACAAGTGGGTTTTCATTTGATTGAGTGTGTATGGCAGGCATGAGAGGCAGAGCTGGCCCTGCTCTGTCCCCTCTCTTCCACTGTGTTCTGTTGTCTTCTACGCAGTCCACATTCAAACTATGCATGATCAACTCATGAAAAATACTGTTAAAAATCACACAGTAATGCTCAAAGTGTGTGACCTTGTGGGGATACATTACTGGCTGTCCAGGGCTGCATGCAGCCTGTGGGCCATGGGTTGGACACATAGGATGGATTAGGTGGGTTGAAGGAGAGCATTCAGGTAATTTAAAAGTAAATAAGAAAGAAACATCCACTCATGTTTAACATTTCCCTGCTGAACAGATCAGATTAGGCTACTATAGCTTATTTTCCTCGCTACTACAGACATTTACGCATCTAAGTCTGTAGTAGGGCTGCTCCAAAAGTAACGCCTCCTATTTTATTATGTTGGCCCACAGTGTCAGATAGACATTGGCAGAATGGCAGTAGAGCCTGAACTGCCAATACTATGTTTTGTCACTATGTGACAGATGGCAGCATCTGGGTAGTCTGACAGAACAGGGTCTGACATGGAAATGCAAATGAAGTAAAGGTGTGACATTGAATTCCTCCATGCAGAAACAAATGGCACTCACTGGCATTCATTGATGCCTGCTGAAAATTTATGGAGACCAAACAGGGGATGTGAGCAGAGTGAGAGCTTTGTGGTGCATTTCAGCAGTGGTGACAGTAAGAGTGGGACACCTCCACTGGTGCAGGTGTTTGTGAACACAGCCTGGGTGCTCTTGTTCATTTCTAGCAGAGATGCTTAGCTAATGGTGGTGACTATATTGAGAAATAGTGTTTTGTGGCTCAGAGTTTGTTCTATCAACAATGTTGTTGTGCTCTTTGTATCTATTGTACTTTCCATGGAAATAAATAGGAGGTATTATTTTGCGAGCAACCTACAGATGAATTTAAACCAAAGACTCAGTGTTTTTAATAAGAATGTTGAGAATATTAATTTCACCAGCCTTTTTTTCCCAGTATTACTCGTAAATATTTATAGAGTGGGAAGAACAGAGAATTACATCAGACAGTTTTCTGAAAATTTTTCTTCATTAACGTTCCAAGACTTTCAGTTTTGATTTAGATCTACACAATTAAGATTTTACCTCTCATAAATGGGAATTTTTGAATTACTTTCTATGGGACTCCAGCCTTTTTCTCACTTACTGGAGCAAAACTTAAATCTCAAACTTCTTGTGTGCAATCCTACAGATGAATTGCAAAGTGCAAAACAACTCTACCGTCACGACAGTGGTCTGATGTGTTCAGTTTACACCCACTTCCAAACAGGTCATCAATTTCAGAAATTGAGTGTGAAACAAGTGGAAGTTGTTCCACAGTTAATTTGGTACAATGGATAGGAACTCAGACCACATTAGTATTCCCAGATGACAACATGCTTGTTCTCTTATTCCAAAATTAGCATTCATTGTTTTGGTTTAGTTTAACCTATTTCACAGTTAATTAAGGAAAACAGCCAAAATGTATTCTTATTTAAAAGACGTTTCCTCCCACCTGAGCAGACTTAGAAATGACTGTAAGAGATTCAGAAATGGTTTTATGTGCAGGTAAAATCTAAGATAATGGATTCTGAAGCACCTCAAGATGCTTTGATGCAAGTATAGTAAATGATCATACAGACACATTCAAGTGACAAAAAAAAAAAAAAAAAAATCAACCTTTGTCAGATTATATGGTCAATGCACTGAGATATATTTTACCTGTTCATTGTCATCTTCGTCACTGCTGAGTTTGAGATCATCCTCAAGCATCCTGAAAAAAACAACACCCAAGAGACAGAATTACATTCAATGAATTAAAGTTGTATAAAATGGGCTGAACCACTCTTTCGGTTTAACAACAGCAGAATCAGAGCCATGCTAGGGAAACTGATGAATACTCTGTGTATGTATGTTATTAGTTATGGGAGACACTAGGTAAATGACTTTCAGACTTGTCCATTATGAAGTTTGGCAGTCAGCTCCTCCTTTATGTTCTCTTTTATTTGCAGAATATCTCATAGTGATTAGTCCATATAAACTGATGTGTATATCTATAGCAGAAGAGGAAAGGAAAATTCAGTTCTGAGACTGTTAAAAGGAGACAAAAAGGTGCACCATTGTGTTTCATTCTGGATCTAGGATATTACTGATCTTTTTTGAGGCCTGTACTAATCCCACCTCACCTAACTGAATGCAGAATGGGGAACAGAAAGGGTAGGTGTTTTTCTCAGTTTTGATGTGTCCTCCCAGTTGTTAATATCTCTTTTTTTCCTTTCCCTTCCCCTTCCCCTTCCCCTTCCCCTCCCTTCCCTTCCCTTCCCTTCCCTTCCCTTCCCTTCCCTTCCCTTCCCTTCCCTTCCCTTCCCTTCCCTTCCCTTCCCTTCCCTTCCCTTCCCTTCCGTTTTCTTCTTTTTCTTTTTCTTTTTCTTTTTCTTTTTCTTTTTCTTTTTCTT